>LGRX02024903.1:0-79398 GCA_001247695.2 Cymbomonas tetramitiformis | reverse complement strand
TATGTAAGTATGTATGTATGTGTGTGTGTATGTATGTATGCATGCATGCATGCATGCATAGAATATATGTATAGAATATATAAATGGAATATATGTATAAACGTATATGTAAGCATACACATGAAGGGGGGGGGTGGGGGAGGAGGTCAAAAGAAAAGGAGGAGAAAGAAATAGGGGGTAAGGGAGGGAGGACTTAAGTACGGAGCGTGCGACCGCAGGGAGCCCGCGTAGTACTTAAGGCCGGGGGGACGGTCCCTACAGTTATGGTTAATTCCAAAATTCGAACGAAAACTGTTGAGTCAGTGAGCATTAAAATTCGTGACATGCTGTTGGTCGCTGACTGCAAAGCAAGATGGGAACCGTCATAATCAAAATTGATGCAAGGCTGGCCAGTTCGTTGGCCTGCCATGTAGATATCGACGACAGTATCGGTGACACTAACATCGATGACGACCTAAGAAACGGCACACCTACCCGGTGGAAATCCCAAGAAAAAAATACAGATATGGTCAAATTTCCGCTGGCGCGAAGGCACGGTGCCCCTCCCACAATCACTCCTATACAAGGGGGGTACTGCCACCCCGGGGGGACGGTCCCTACAGTTATGGTTAATTCCAAAATTCGAACGAAAACTGTTGAGTCAGTGAGCATTGAAATTCGTGACATGCTGTTGGTCGCTGACTGCAAAGCAAGATGGGAACCGTCATAATCAAAATTGATGCAAGGCTGGCCAGTTCGTTGGCCTGCCATGTAGATATCGACGACAGAATCGGTGACACTAACATCGATGACGACCTAAGAAACGGCACACCTACCCGGTGGAAATCCCAAGAAAAAAGTACAGATATGGTCAAATTTCCGCTGGCGCGAAGGCACGGTGCCCCTCCCACAATCACTCCTATACAAGGGGGGTACTGCCACCCCGCGGGGACGGTCCCTACAGTTATGGTTAATTCCAAAATTCGAACGAAAACTGTTGAGTCAGTGAGCATTGAAATTCGTGACATGCTGTTGGTCGCTGACTGCAAAGCAAGATGGGAACCGTCATAATCAAAATTCATGCAAGGCTGGCCAGTTCGTTGGCCTGCCATGTAGATATCGACGACAGTATCGGTGACACTAACATCGATGACGACCTAAGAAACGGCACACCTACCCGGTGGAAATCCCAAGAAAAAAGTACAGATATGGTCAATTTTCCGCTGGCGCGAAGGCACGGTGCCCCTCCCACAATCACTCCTATACAAGGGGGGTACTGCCACCCCGGGGGGACGGTCCCTACAGTTATGGTTAATTCCAAAATTCGAACGAAAATTGTTGAGTCAGTGAGCATTGAAATTCGTGACATGCTGTTGGTCGCTGACTGCAAAGCAAGATGGGAACCGTCATAATCAAAATTGATGCAAGGCTGGCCAGTTCGTTGGCCTGCCATGTAGATATCGACGACAGTATCGGTGACACTAACATCGATGACGACCTAAGAAACGGCACACCTACCCGGTGGAAATCCCAAGAAAAAAGTACAGATATGGTCAAATTTCCGCTTCAAGGCGCGAAGGCACGGTGCCCCTCCCACAATCACTCCTATACAAGGGGGGTACTGCCACCCCGGGGGGACGGTCCCTACAGTTATGGTTAATTCCAAAATTCGAACGAAAATTGTTGAGTCAGTGAGCATTGAAATTCGTGACATGCTGTTGGTCGCTGACTGCAAAGCAAGATGGGAACCGTCATAATCAAAATTGATGCAAGGCTGGCCAGTTCGTTGGCCTGCCATGTAGATATCGACGACAGTATCGGTGACACTAACATCGATGACGACCTAAGAAACGGCACACCTACCCGGTGGAAATCCCAAGAAAAAAGTACAGATATGGTCAAATTTCCGCTGGCGCGAAGGCACGGTGCGTGCCCCTCCCACAATCACTCCTATACAAGGGGGGTACTGCCACCCCGGGGGGACGGTCCCTACAGTTATGGTCAATTCCAAACTTCGAACGAAAACTGTTGAGTCAGTGAGCATTGAAATTCGTGACATGCTGTTGGTCGCTGACTGCAAAGCAAGATGGGAACCGTCATAATCAAAATTGATGCAAGGCTGGCCAGTTCGTTGGCCTGCCATGTAGATATCGACGACAGTATCGGTGACACTAACATCGATGACAACCTAAGAAACGGCACACCTACACCGTGGAAACCCCAAGAAAAAAGTACAGATATGGTCAAATTTCCTGGATAAGGCGCGAAGGCACGGTGCCCCTCCCACAATCACTCCTATACAAGGGGGGGTACTGCCATCCCGGGGGGACGGTCCCTACAGTTATGGTTAATTCCAAAATTCGAACGAAAACTGCTGAGTCAGTGAGCATTGAAATTCGTGACATGCGGTTGGTCGCTGACTGCAAAGCAAGATGGGAACCGTCATGATCAAAATTGATGCAAGGCTGGCCAGTTCGGTGGCCTGCCATGTAGATATCGACGACAGTATCGGTGACACTAACATCGATGACAACCTAAGAAACGGCACACCTACCCGTTGGAAACCCCAAGAAAAAAGTACAGATGTGGTCAAATTTCTTGGATAAGGCGCGAAGGCACGGTGCCCCTCCCACAATCACTCCTATACAAGGGGGGGTACTGCCATCCCGGGGGGACGGTCCCTACAGTTATGGTTAATTCCAAAATTCGAACGAAAACTGTTGAGTCAGTGAGCATTGAAATTCGTGACATGCTGTTGGTCGCTGACTGCAAAGCAAGATGGGAACCGTCATAATCAAAATTGATGCAAGGCTGGCCAGTTCGTTGGCCTGCCATGTAGATATCGACGACAGTATCGGTGACACTAACATCGATGACGACCTAAGAAACGGCACACCTACCCGGTGGAAATCCCAAGAAAAAAGTACAGATATGGTCAAATTTCCGCTGGCGCGAAGGCACGGTGCCCCTCCCACAATCACTCCTATACAAGGGGGGTACTGCCACCCCGGGGGGACGGTCCCTACAGTTATGGTTAATTCCAAAATTCGAACGAAAACTGTTGAGTCAGTGAGCATTGAAATTCGTGACATGCTGTTGGTCGCTGACTGCAAAGCAAGATGGGAACCGTCATAATCAAAATTGATGCAAGGCTGGCCAGTTCGTTGGCCTGCCATGTAGATATCGACGACAGTATCGGTGACACTAACATCGATGACAACCTAAGAAACGGCACACCTACCCGTGGAAACCCCAAGAAAAAAGTACAGATATGGTCAAATTTCCTGGATAAGGCGCGAAGGCACGGTGCCCCTCCCACAATCACTCCTATACAAGGGGGGCACTGCCACCGACCCCGGGGGGACGGTCCCTACAGTTATGGTTAATTCCAAAATTCGAACGAAAACTGTTGAGTCAGTGAGCATTGAAATTCGTGACATGCGGTTGGTCGCTGACTGCAAAGCAAGATGGGAACCGTCATAATCAAAATTGATGCAAGGCTGGCCAGTTCGTTGGCCTGCCATGTAGATATCGACGACAGTATCGGTGACACTAACATCGATGACAACCTAAGAAACGGCACACCTACCCGGTGGAATCCCCAAGAAAAAAGTACAGATATGGTCAAATTTCCTGGATAAGGCGCGAAGGCACGGTGCCCCTCCCACAATCACTCCTATACAAGGGGGGCACTGCCACCCCGGGGGGACGGTCCCTACAGTTATGGTTAATTCCAAAATTCGAACGAAAACTGTTGAGTCAGTGAGCATTGAAATACGTGACATGCTGTTGGTCGCTGACTGCAAAGCAAGATGGGAACCGTCATAATCAAAATTGATGCAAGGCTGGCCAGTTCGGTGGCCTGCCATGTAGATATCGACGACAGTATCGGTGACACTAACATCGATGACAACCTAAGAAACGGCACACCTACACCGTGGAAATCCCAAGAAAAAAGTACAGATATGGTCAAATTTCCTGGATAAGGCGCGAAGGCACGGTGCCCCTCCCACAATCACTCCTATACAAGGGGGGCACTGCCACCGACCCCGGGGGGACGGTCCCTACAGTTATGGTTAATTCCAAAATTCGAACGAAAACTGTTGAGTTAGTGAGCATTGAAATTCGTGACATGCGGTTGGTCGCTGACTGCAAAGCAAGATGGGAACCGTCATGATCAAAATTGATGCAAGGCTGGCCAGTTCGTTGGCCTGCCATGTAGATATCGACGACAGTATCGGTGACACTAACATCGATGACAACCTAAGAAACGGCACACCTACCCGGTGGAAACCCCAAGAAAAAAGTACAGATATGGTCAAATTTCCTGGATAAGGCGCGAAGGCACGGTGCCCCTCCCACAATCACTCCTATACAAGGGGGGTACTGCCACCCCGGGGGGACGGTCCCTACAGTTATGGTTAATTCCAACATTCGAACGAAAACTGTTGAGTCAGTGAGCATTGAAATTCGTGACATGCTGTTGGTCGCTGACTGCAAAGCAAGATGGGAACCGTCATAATCAAAATTGATGCAAGGCTGGCCAGTTCGTTGGCCTGCCATGTAGATATCGACGACAGTATCGGTGACACTAACATCGATGACAACCTAAGAAACGGCACACCTACACCGTGGAAACCCCAAGAAAAAAGCACAGATATGGTCAAATTTCCTGGATAAGGCGCGAAGGCACGGTGCCCCTCCCACAATCACTCCTATACAAGGGGGGCACTGCCACCGACCCCGGGGGGACGGTCCCTACAGTTATGGTTAATTCCAAAATTCGAACGAAAACTGTTGAGTCAGTGAGCATTGAAATTCGTGACATGCGGTTGGTCGCTGACTGCAAAGCAAGATGGGAACCGTCATAATCAAAATTGATGCAAGGCTGGCCAGTTCGTTGGCCTGCCATGTAGATATCGACGACAGTATCGGTGACACTAACATCGATGACAACCTAAGAAACGGCACACCTACCCGGTGGAAACCCCAAGAAAAAAGTACAGATATGGTCAAATTTCCTGGATAAGGCGCGAAGGCACGGTGCCCCTCCCACAATCACTCCTATACAAGGGGGGCACTGCCACCCCGGGGGGACGGTCCCTACAGTTATGGTTAATTCCAAAATTCGAACGAAAACTGTTGAGTCAGTGAGCATTGAAATTCGTGACATGCGGTTGGTCGCTGACTGCAAAGCAAGATGGGAACCGTCATGATCAAAATTGATGCAAGGCTGGCCAGTTCGTTGGCCTGCCATGTAGATATCGACGACAGTATCGGTGACACTAACATCGATGACAACCTAAGAAACGGCACACCTACCCGTGGAAACCCCAAGAAAAAAGTACAGATATGGTCAAATTTCCTGGATAAGGCGCGAAGGCACGGTGCCCCTCCCACAATCACTCCTATACAAGGGGGGTACTGCCATCCCGGGGGGACGGTCCCTACAGTTATGGTTAATTCCAAAATTCGAACGAAAACTGTTGAGTCAGTGAGCATTGAAATTCGTGACATGCTGTTGGTCGCTGACTGCAAAGCAAGATGGGAACCGTCATAATCAAAATTGATGCAAGGCTGGCCAGTTCGTTGGCCTGCCATGTAGATATCGACGACAGTATCGGTGACACTAACATCGATGACAACCTAAGAAACGGCACACCTACACCGTGGAAACCCCAAGAAAAAAGCACAGATATGGTCAAATTTCCTGGATAAGGCGCGAAGGCACGGTGCCCCTCCCACAATCACTCCTATACAAGGGGGGTACTGCCACCCCGGGGGGACGGTCCCTACAGTTATGGTTAATTCCAAAATTCGAACGAAAATGTTGAGTCAGTGAGCATTGAAATTCGTGACATGCTGTTGGTCGCTGACTGCAAAGCAAGATGGGAACCGTCATAATCAAAGTTGATGCAAGGCTGGCCATTTCGTTGGCCTGCCATGTAGATATCGACGACAGTATCGGTGACACTAACATCGATGACGACCTAAGAAACGGCACACCTACCCGGTGGAAATCCCAAGAAAAAAGTACAGATATGGTCAAATTTCCGCTGGCGCGAAGGCACGGTGCCCCTCCCACAATCACTCCTATACAAGGGGGGTACTGCCACCCCGGGGGGACGGTCCCTACAGTTATGGTTAATTCCGAAATTCGAACGAAAACTGTTGAGTCAGTGAGCATTGAAATTCGTGACATGCTGTTGGTCGCTGACTGCAAAGCAAGATGGGAACCGTCATAATCAAAATTGATGCAAGGCTGGCCAGTTCGTTGGCCTGCCATGTAGATATCGACGACAGTATCGGTGGCACTAACATCGATGACAACCTAAGAAACGGCACACCTACCCGGTGGAAATCCCCAAGAAAAAAGTACAGATATGGTCAAATTTCCTGGATAAGGCGCGAAGGCACGGTGCCCCTCCCACAATCACTCCTATACAAGGGGGGCACTGCCACCCCGGGGGGACGGTCCCTACAGTTATGGTTAATTCCAAAATTCGAACGAAAATGTTGAGTCAGTGAGCATTGAAATTCGTGACATGCTGTTGGTCGCTGACTGCAAAGCAAGATGGGAACCGTCATGATCAAAATTGATGCAAGGCTGGCCAGTTCGTTGGCCTGCCATGTAGATATCGACGACAGTATCGGTGACACTAACATCGATGACAACCTAAGAAACGGCACACCTACACCGTGGAAACCCCAAGAAAAAAGCACAGATATGGTCAAATTTCCTGGATAAGGCGCGAAGGCACGGTGCCCCTCCCACAATCACTCCTATACAAGGGGGGCACTACCACCGACCCCGGGGGGACGGTCCCTACAGTTATGGTTAATTCCAACATTCGAACGAAAACCGTTGAGTCAGTGAGCATTGAAATTCGTGACATGCGGTTGGTCGCTGACTGCAAAGCAAGATGGGAACCGTCATAATCAAAATTGATGCAAGGCTGGCCAGTTCGGTGGCCTGCCATGTAGATACCGACGACAGTATCGGTGACACTAACATCGATGACAACCTAAGAAACGGCACACCTACACCGTGGAAACCCCAAGAAAAAAGTACAGATATGGTCAAATTTCCTGGATAAGGCGCGAAGGCACGGTGCCCCTCCCACAATCACTCCTATACAAGGGGGGCACTGCCATCCCGGGGGGACGGTCCCTACAGTTATGGTTAATTCCAAAATTCGAACGAAAACTGTTGAGTCAGTGAGCATTAAAATTCGTGACATGCTGTTGGTCGCTGACTGCAAAGCAAGATGGGAACCGTCATAATCAAATTTGATGCAAGGCTGGCCAGTTCGTTGGCCTGCCATGTAGATATCGACGACAGTATCGGTGACACTAACATCGATGACGACCTAAGAAACGGCACACCTACCCGGTGGAAATCCCAAGAAAAAAGTACAGATATGGTCAAATTTCCCAACATAGTACACCTCTATATACTTGTACTGTGATACAATACTCCTACAGATGGCACTGTACTGTGATGATTGTACAGATAACAGTACACTATAGTAAATGGACATCATAAAAATGTCAATCCAACAAGCAGGTGTTGTAAAAGATATATTTGACAAAACCCAGTCTTATTTCGGCATTATCCTTTTTTATTTTTGGTTTGACAGCTGCAGAACTGCAATATGTAACAAACTTTAAAAATGAGTAACTTAGCAGAAATTTTTGTTCACTCCGAGAGAGAAGGTGAGCCCTGGATAGAATGCTACCAGATTCCTCTTTCTGTACATTTTTCTTCTGCTTGGAGTCGTACTGCAGGCAAAAACTTGTTCCAAACTGGACTGGACATAAAGTTCATTTGGGAAACATATCTGCTTGACAAGCATGATTCTGCCAACAAAGGAGTGTTAATTCCCGATGAGCCTTACTCTGATGCTGACGCCCTCCTCTTGGATATACAGCAAAAGCCATTTCTGTGGGAATCGGCCCAGGGAGTTGCCTTTGTTCGCTATAAATCGAAGCCAGTACCGCTGTGGCATACAGCATCTGCTCCTTTTGGAGAAGCACCTCCGCCTCCCAGCAAAGGACCTGGCGCAAATAGCACATCACTACATCTCGGCGACGAACTGGGAAAAACAATCAAAGCTTATGGGGACAAAAGGTTTCTGGAGGGCATGCGAGAATACAAAAGCAGACTGGAATCTCATATTCAGTCTGTCTCCTTATTGATTGCCTGGTCCGCCTCCAAGGCATATTCTGCGTACAACACACTCCGGACATTTTTCTGTTTACAAAAGAAGGAAAAATTCCTTGTGACCGATTTCACCTCAAAGAATACATATCCAGTCAACCACATGATGTGCGCACGGATTGTCCCAACAGAGGGAGACAATACACCGTCATTATTCCGTATGAAAGTGGCAGAGCTGAACTCAAGTGTTGGCAGTGTGAGCACCTCGATCACCAAGTGGAAGGACCTTTTTGCGGAGCACTTCCGTGGCACAGATAATACACCTGTACGGGACATACAATTCGACATAAATCATCGTCGTTGTGGAAAAAGAACACACAGTTTTCTTGTAGTTTTTGAGGACACAAAAAGTGCATCCAACTATTTTGGTCACCAGTTCACCCTTGAAGACACAAGTTTCCGATGCACCCGTGTCGCCAACAAGTCCAAGAAGATTGAACTGTTTACTCCCAAAGTATCAGGTGCAAAGACAGTGACTGGAATACAAATTCCGGTGCTAAATAATATCCGTGAGCAGGTGACGATTCTCCGTCAGGATTACAGAAGCTTTCGTCTTGAGCATGCAGTGGAGAAGGAATATGCTGCAAGTGGCGGCAGCCTTGTAAACAAAGAATGGAGCATACGCTTTTCCGGAGTTCCTCTTGCCCTCGAGGGGCGAGACCTGGTGGATATCGTGTACCAATCTCTCTCCGATATCTTCCCCAACCTGCTGGACACCACGGAGGAAGAGTGGACAAACTTTAAAAAAGTTCTTTTGGATTCCCAGAGAAAGCAACCGGTCACTGGCTCGATCGCCGCGAATGAAGTCAGGACGTGGGTAATAGAATTCTCACCTCAAGCTCCTGAAGTGCCCGTTCTAGCCAAGCTAAAGAAAATACAAGTGCAAGGGCGGCAGGTGAAAATCATGCGCCTCGGGAACCCTTCTAATGGAGGTCGCTTCTACTATATCACAGACTTATTCCGGCAGGCTGTTCAACTGGAAAACAAAGCTGGAAATCTGAACACTTCAAGTGGAGTCATCACTGACCTCGAGAGCCTTGAATTCTTCGACGGGACTTCAGTTTGTGGGCACAGCGTTACTGGAGGACGGATTCGCTTCTTCAGCTTCACACTGTTCACAAGCACCTTTCGCAACCCCTTCGACCAACAACCTTTCTCTAAGCTTCTCAGGTGGTGGGATGTGTCTTGTGGCGAAACTCAATCTTTCTTGGGGCCAAAGCTTATCTTGGACGGCCAGGCAAAACAGGAATGCGAGGCTCTCTTTGCAGGCATGCTCCCCACTGAGTATCCGTGGCCAGAAGCTCTTACTGTTGCAGATATTCGGATTCTACGGTTGCCTCCTCAAATTCTCTTCGGAATAGGACTGACGTGAGCTATGTCTGCATGCTTTGATTTGCAGATAGAAATGAGAGGTCGACCTGAAGTGTAAGCCAGGACGTTTCTTCCAGGCAAAAAAGTAGCGCAACATGCAGTCGAAATTAAAAAATAATGAATACACTTCCTTGTTTATTTCCGAAGAAGTGCCAAGCCGCCTGAACTCAGAAGTTATTTATCCAACGTCCTGAACTCGCGCTTTGACGCGGGCCAAGAGCAAACCCTGAGAGTGCCTAGCCAAGAATACCAACAATCGAGGAAACCGCTAAAGCGAAGAAAGTTCTTCAAAGTACCACAATTTGCGTGAAGCGTAAACGTCTAATTCGGTCTCCAAAGTGAACGATTCAGCGCGAGACACCCTCCGAGACGGAATATTGGGAATATATCTCAAAATTCGATTTCAAAGATTATTGAAGAAAGGAAATTACCAAGGCGGAGGACATCCCTTGAAAGCTTTCCCCACAGCGTTTCAGAAATGAAGCGAGGAGTCACACTAGGGGACGCTGAATGTGCTATATCGTACCCTTTAATGTGCGCTAGACAAGATGAAACAACAAAGTCAATAACATCTATCAGGAATCAGATACAGCAGGGTACTCTGGCTAAGTCAAATCGGAAAAGGACTAACCAGAGAAAGGAGTTCAAGCGCGGTGGCCCGGTTCCAAACACTTCAAATCGTGAACTCGGCTCTGAAATGTTCTTGATGTGTAAGTTTTCGTCACAGCTATCATAGCGTGAGGGGATTGTGATATCTCTCGCGATGTGTGAACATCAGGAACTGCACTTTACATTAAGGATGTTGCCTGATTATCAAGTCTGTCGGTGAGCTCGATACTGGAGCGGTGCTATTCTATCGCCCCACCTGCAGCGAAAAACACCAACTGTGGGCGATGATTACTCAAGCAATTTTTTTGGTCCACTCTCTCACTTCCTTAGCAAAGTGCAGATACCATAGAAAATGCACACTGTGAGAAAACTACACTTTCTGTGCGCCAGGTGAAGGAAGTTTGAGGATGATGGTTGAAGTCTGAGGAAAGCTACGTGAGGTCGCGTCGGGTGAGGTTTTTTCAAATTCTCGTGACACAAGCCGTCGCGAGGGTGTTGACTACATGTAGGTGTACAGCAGGGGAGATCCAGGCGGACATTTTCTTGTGTATAATTGCTTCCAGTCCCCCGCCACCCAATTTATATTTTCTTCAGTCACCAGAGCACGGTTTTGGCTTAAGTTTTCTTGTGTATAATTATTCGAGTCCCCCAGGACACGGTTTTCACTCGACTTTTCTTATCTTTTGCTCTGACGTACTCGCTCGCGTCCTCGTTGATACATCCACGGGCATTCTGAAGGCCCGCTGATGACCGAATTGTATAAAACATGACACGCGGTATAATTTTCATGGACTTAAGAAAAGATAAGAAAACTTAAGAAAAGATAAGAAAACTTAAGAAAAGTTAAGCAAACTTAAGAAAACTTAAGCGAATACCTTGTTCTAGTGTTAGCGCTCTGCTCCGAGATGAAGTTGTCAGAGGCCCCCGAGTCAATCAGCACCTTGACCGTGTGCCCTCTGAAGGTTGCGTAGAATACCAGCAGTAGCGGTCCTTCTTCATCATGTGCCGCTGCAAGGGTACCCTCGATGTCGGTCTTCCACTGAACTCCCCCATCTGTGCGTATGCTTTTGCACTTGAGGTTGGGGAGGAGGTTGTCCGAGGCCTCGCGGCATTCTTCCAACGTTTGCCTACACGCGGCGTAGAACTCCTCATCCAGCAAATCAACATCTTCAGCCGGATGACTGACGAGGTTGTCTGCACTCGCCGTCAGCAAGGTGCCCGCTGAGGTGCATTCGCTCGAGGTGGGGCTGACATGAGTGGTGTCGCTGGTGGTAGGGCTCACATGGGTGGTGTCACTGGTAGTAGGGCTCACATGTGTAGTGCCACTGGTGGTAGGGCTAACATGGGTAGTGCCGCTTACTGTGGGGCTCACGTGGGTAGTGCCGCTTGTTGTGGGGCTCACATGGGTAGCGACACTATTGGTGAGACTGCCATGGGTGAGAGGGTCCTCGTCATGCTGAGGGCTGCCAGCAGGGGAGTTGTGGGCGAGCTGGTGGGAGCTCTGGTGGTCAGTTCTCGTCTGAGGGGTCCCAGCTGCTGCCATCTGCTGGGTGAAGCAGAGCGAATTGACCGAGGACTCCTCTTCCATCACCTCGGGGTCTTCAGCGATGGGGTGGCTGTCGAGACAGGGTGGCGCTTCATCCGCTTCATGCGTTCTGACGGTGGTCATCTGCTGGGTGAAGCAAAGCGAACTGGGTGCGGAGGTCTCCTCCGCCTCTGAGCAGTAGGATGAACCTTCGGGGTTTCCTCCCGGAGTGGCCGGCGCGTTATCATGGTGCGAAGATGTAGTCTCTGTTGTGGGCTCGGCCAGCGAGGATGATGGAGGGGATGCTCCCAAGGGGCTGGGACCCAGCTTCCTCATCTTGTACTGGTGTACTGCGTGCAGACTGCACCAGGCGCCAGGTAAACCCACATCTCCCGCTGTCCCAGGTATCGTGCCCACTTCAGTGTCCAGGGTGCAGAGGGATGTCGAAGACCTCGCTGCTGCTCTTCGTGCGCCCTCCTTTTCCCACAGCCTGCTACCTGGGGAAGAGTCTGGACTCGAAGTGGCGATTGCCTTTTGCTGCTCGGCAGGCGACAGCTCTCTCCAAGCCGCGTAGAGGTCGTGGGAGCTGGTGTTAGAGGATTCGGGGACTTGCTGGCGACCGTCGTGTGAAAGGAGGTGCCACAATGCTATGCGCTGATGGCCCTCCTTGCGATCTTGAGGTTCGCGGGCAATGCGTATCCTCTCTGCCAGCTGGTTGGCGCGGTTCACGCGCTCCTTTGGCGATCGACTCCCAGAGTGTACGCGGCTGCGGACGCGCTCCGACATTTTATCCACCAGGTCCTTGGCAGCCTCTGGGGACTTGCGCAGAGCTCTGCGGACCTTCTGCATGGCGACTTCGAGGGGGAGGGAGTACAGATCTCTCTTCCAGTGCCACGCAGTTAGCCTTTTCCGTGGGTCTGCGAGGTTGGACTGATAGATGGGCAGCGGCAGGACAACACGCGGTCGGGGGCGAAGGTCGCGGGGCTCTCCGCGGTTGTTGCCCATAATGGGGGGTCTGTGCCGGGGAACTCGCCGTCCCCTCCGACCCTCGATCCTCGCTTGTGTATAAGCAGGGCCGTCATCAAGAGGTAGCGACGGCTCATCGAAGGGGGTGCTTCCTGCAAGAGGGTGGCTGGACAAGTCATCCCTCGGCGGCGATGGGGCACCAGCTGAGCGGTAGGTGCGTCGCAAGCGGGTCCCAGAGGTGAAGGCCACGCTCTTGGGATGGGGACGTTGGCCCCAAGGGTCTCTGCGTCCTCGGGCGCGTCGGGGTTCCACTGGTTCTGACCGCTTCTCCAGGGCGGAGAGGGTCTGATCATCAGGGCAAGACCTCACTTCCTCGAAGGGCAGGGTCTGGGGCTGGCCGCCGGCCAGTCATTCATCGCTCTCCACCGGGGGAAAGCCGTCACCCTCCACAAGCTCGATGCCCGCAAGGGCCGCCAGGGTCTGGTAGCTTTGCTCGTCCTCACAGGTAGCAAGAGCCAAGACCTCCTCGGAGAACTCTTCTGGGACGCCATCCACCGAGGAGATGTCCTCCTGCTGCTCGATGGCCCAAACGACGGCGGCTACAAACCCAGGGGAGTTCGCCAGTCGAGCGGGTGCATTGGCCCTCCACTCCTTGAGCTTAGCCTCGTCCGTACAGTTACGGACGATGTGCTCCGCAGAGCCGCAGGCGAAGCACCGGCGGACTTTCGGAGCATCAGGGCGGGAGAGGCCAGGTGGTGGTGGCAAAGGAGTCACTGCCGCGGCGACGGTGGTGGCAGGCCCGTTCTCCAGCATGGCAAGAGCTGGACGGCTCGAAGAGGGGGTACGCCTGTAGAAGGGGGTGCGAGGTGGTGGGTTAGCGAAGGAAACAGCACGGGGAGGACGGTCTTGAGAGCGCCTCTGAGCCGCCTCCGTGTCAATGTCGCTCTCCACCTCCTCAGCAACTTCTCGAATCTTCAACAAGGCGTTGTGGGTGCCTGGGATGTCGTCAGCGACGGCCTTCCTCTCCCACTCTTCTGGTTTGGAGACATCCAAGTGGATGGCTCTCAGGCGCCGCATCACCTTGGGTGCATATTTCAGCCCCCGGCGGTACGTAGAGAGCATCGACAAGTTGGTCATCTCCACGCAATTTGGGACTCTGCCGGCCAAGAAGTTGACGGAGGCCATGCGGGTCTCCAGTCGCGAGAAATACTCCGCCGCGGTCTCGTTCACCGCCTGCTTCAGGGCAATGGCCTCGCCGTGTGCGTTCTCCAGGTAGGCCTGCGTCAGAGAGCACACCGCCAGATCGCTGAAGAACACGTCCAGCTCCCCGTAGCGTTGGTGCCAAGCTTGCTCGGACCCAAAGGTCCCCGCCGCGCGCTCCAAGAACTTCCTCTGCTGGTCTTGAAGAGTGTACTCCTTGAAGCTCCAAAGAAGGCTTGACACACTCGCCTGGTACTCTGATACTGATGGCGTACAACTGGGAGTGGTCAGTGCTTCGATCACGATGGCCTCCTGGAATACCTTCCGCACCATGTGGGAGTAGTGCTCCAACTGCGTCAGGAGGCCCTCCTTGTCGGCCGATTTTGTGTCGGACGCGGAGCGGGGGAACCTGGGTGACGCTCTTGACCAGCTTTAGCACCATCTCTTTGGTCTTGTGCTCCAGGCGGACCTCGTCTGG
Organism: Cymbomonas tetramitiformis; assembly: GCA_001247695.2. NCBI lineage: Eukaryota > Viridiplantae > Chlorophyta > Pyramimonadophyceae > Pyramimonadales > Pyramimonadaceae > Cymbomonas > Cymbomonas tetramitiformis. The sequence continues at coordinate 65,049 of LGRX02024903.1, read as the reverse complement.
AGATGCTCGCAGGTTAGTGCCCTGCGGCAGACGGACGATGCCTGGAACAAAGGGGGTGGCGCTGGGAGAGAGCACGGGGTTCGCAGCGGCGGCAGAGTGAACGGGGTTCGCGGCAGCGGCAGAGTGAACGGGGTTTGCGGCGGCGGAATGGGGGAAACGGGCAGGAGGTGGTGGTCCCGGGGCATGCGCGGGCGGAGGCGCAGGCGCGGGATTTGTGGGGACTGCGGTCGGAGTGGGCGGTAATGTAGGGGCTGATGGTGGTGCGGGGAGTGGGAGAGGTGTATGGAAGGGCAGGGGTGTGGATGGTTGTGCGGCCACCACGCTCATGCTCCGGTACCAATCGGAGTTGCTGACCTCCGACCACGCGGCGAGCCCGTCCTGATCGAAGTTCTGCATCTCCGACTCCCGCGCAGTAGCAGGGATCCACTCCCATACTGGCTGCCCCATGCTGGTAGACCTCACATTAGCCGCGGCTGGGTCCCCCATTGCCATATCCATGACCTCGCGGTCGACCATGAGGACCCAGGTCTCCACGCGAGGGTTGGTAAGGGGTAGGGCTCCGCGACACAGATTTCAAGTGCCTATGTATGCAGGCAGGGGTCAAGAAACTGCAACCAGAAAGCTCAGCAAGGTCCCAGAAGGTAACCGGACTTCGTACACTCCCAAAATATTCCAGCCAGAGGGTAAACCAGAGGTGTCCAGAAACTGTCCAGGAACTGTCCAGAAGCCACTAAAAGCGCTGTTTTGAGGGGCTTTCCCAACTGCTGGTGGCCGTGAGGGCGGTATTGAGGGGTTCTAGGGTGTCCTATGGGGTCTGGGGAAGGAGTTTTTGGTGGTGGGGGCTACTGTGGAAGGTTTTGGGGTAGGCTGAAAACGGGCTAAAACGGCTATTTTGGGCTGTTTTTGGCTGTTTTTCGCCTTTTTAAGGCTCTAGAAAGTGGGCTATGAGGTTTTCCTGGCTACTATAAACCGGGGAAACCCTTTAGGGTGCTCCCTGACGGTTGTTTGTAGCCTGGGGCAGACTTGGAGTTTAAGATCGGAAAACGAATGTTGACTTTTCTGAGCCTGGTTGAGCCCCCAGTGTTAAGGGACGAAAATATGAAGTTTTGGAGATGTTTTCCAAAGGATACGGCCGTTGTATACGAAAAAAAATGTACTTACGGAGGCTAAAATTGCGCCCAGATAGCCGGAAGTGCAGCTCTCCCCCTGTATCACAACGGAAGTTTCAAAAGGCCCGTGGGCGAGTTGCGCAGAGGCGAAATCGCAGCACGCTGATACCAAATGTGCCAGGGGCACGACGACAGATGCTCGGAGATATGTTTTTGATTGAACGTGCAAAGGTACACAATTCGGATTTTTATAATATACTGGATCAGGGCCAGATTGAGGTACAAACGATAATTCGGTTCCGAGTTCTGAAGGCTAAACACTTCTCAAGTGCTCCACTTATTCACTCGTCACTCAGGTTGCAGGGTCAACCACTCGAGAGCCGATGTCACACTTCGGCTCAACGTTCAGTTCCCGATCCGATCTCATTTCTAATTCCGATTCGTCATTCTCGATTCAGATGTTATGCCAACAGGCTGACACGATGACTGCACAGTACTGTCATACTACTGTACTGTCATACTGTCATACTGTCATAGCGTCATACTGTCATACTGTCATAACCTTAATATCTGATATTCGATTTCATTGTCTTTTCAACCCCGATGCGAATCTGACCATTCTTCGAGGGTCTGACTGAGTTCCACGATGACACCCCCCACAGTACTGTCATACTACTATAGTGTCATACTGTCATACTGTCATAGTGTCATAGTGTCATACTGTCATACCCCGGACATCTGGTATTCATTCTCATCGTGATTTCAAGCCCAATTTCACTGTCATCGTGCCAATCCCAGATTACCCCCGATGACACACATACGGACGCATAGACATATCGGCTCACGCTGTGCCTCCGGGCACATCCCATGTAGTGAGCACCTACGGTTATCTATGGCAGATCTGCATAAGCCGACACTACAATCGATCAGTAGAACGGTAAATGTTGCCATTATTGAATTATAGTATATATATTACTGTTTTGGATACATACTAAAGCATCGAGGTATTCAACTATAACTTTGAATCTGCCTGTCAATTCCATCGTTAATATGAAAAGTCTCAGTATGCATTGCAAAGGTTCGTGCAAAACTCCTATACAATATACGGACACTGCAGCTAAAAATTTAATTGTTACGCTTCCCAACGGACTTGAAAAGCTCATCTCTAGGTGTGAGGTGTTCGCAGGAGGGCAGCAATTGACCACTGGTTTTCAATCTTACAGCACGGTAGCAACCGTTCTCGACACTATCAAAACAACACTCAGTAAAGAAATGACTTATCAACGTGTTCTCAAAAATCAAGAAATCAATGTTACTGACAATTTCTATGCCACACCACGACCATACATCTTGAATACCTGGCTCAGCATATTAGGAGAAGCAGAACCTTCATACATTGATACAAGTCTTCTTCCTCCAGTTCAAATCAGATTGTATTTGCATGGGCCTGAGGTGTTAGGAGCGTTTGTCCAAGGTAGTCCACCTGAAGTCGATCTCACGGAAAAAGCCCAACAGACTTTAATCTCACAAGGGGACTTTTTATTAGACGACCTTTACTTTACCGTAGAAACAATCACTTTCAGTTCAGGTGTCTACGATGCCGCCGTGGAATCAAAATTGCGTGACGGTTTTTTAGAAATTCCGTATAAGAACTATTTTTCATTTTTTGAAGGGGCCTCTACGATGGACAAAAGTACGCGATTCTCTTTGAGTTCACAGTGTATTGATAACATATATGCTGTTCAACGCCCAGGGGATTATCGGGATAAACCTTTAGGACTTATCAAATTGGAAAACACCTGTGGTACATCTTACCTCCCATCTTACTTTAGATTTTCAGCTGGTCATTTAGGTGCTCTACAATTTAACTTGAATAACCTGTTCGTTCCTAATTATCGAGTCGACCCTCTTGCAGCGTTCAATCTGCTCTGTATCGGTAAAGCTGACAACTACGGTACGCTATCAGGTTGTAAGATTAACAGTTATGAAGATTGGCTCAATAATCAGTTCATTCCTATGGTACGTTTGAATCTCCCCTCAGAAATGGGCGTCAGAAGCCTAACAGGATTGGATTCTCGGGGTTTGAACAGTTCCTTCTATTTTCAAACTCATGTAGCACAACCAGATGACGATTTACAAAGGGTAAATCTGACAAACAGTAACGAGGTAATGATTATTTGCGAAACGACCGCAGTTCTTCGTATCGGTCAAAACCGTGTGATCGAAACGGTATTTTAAAAAGCGGTTAATAGTATACAAACATGGCTCAACAACCAGGATTGGTTGGGTACAACATGATAAAAGATGTAGGACCGAACGTGGACAAACAGATTCACACCGCGACGATGTTTCAAATGTCAGGTTTTAGACCGGTTATGATGCAACAACTCCCGTGTAAAACAATCAATGACATCACATATCCACCATTCAGGATAAGCAACGTTCATCCTTTGGCGGGATACAAAAGTTATACTTTAGGGCACGGTCAAAAAAAGTCCAAAGAAATGGAAATGTTCCATTTTCCGATGGAGCATCCATTGAATAGTCGATTGTTGCAACCTGTACCTTTGTTTTTTTCATAGCATAATGTATAATAATTAATGAGCTCATTTGGTAATGAACTAAATGCAAAAACCTTGACTTATGCCAATACTACGTTTCGCACAACACTAAGAAATGGAACATTGATACAATTAACAAAGGATGATGTACAGAATCAAATTATATTAGGTGATACTGCTTCAACTGTCCGGTTGCCGGAATGTCTACCTGCTATCAAAGGTAAAATGTTTACAATTTATAACGGAACAGCCGCAACAGGCGGACCAGTGACTCTTCAAAAGTTTGAGGGTGACAGAATAAATGGATCTTCAGACACAACTAACGGCGATATTACTTTAGAAAATGGTGCAACCAATGGAGACAAAATAACGAGCGTCACTCTAATTGCATCAGGCGAAAGGACGTTTGAATCAGGTTCAACTACCGTTGTTGACCTTCCAGGAAATTGGTATGTGATTTCAACATCTTATCGGAATACATATTAAAATATAAAAAGTATAGTATATAATGTCAGCTTTCGGTTCAAATTTAATTGTAACAAAAATCAACGGTAAACCATTTGTAAATGGCACGGGTCCAACCGATACACTAACGTGCGATACAGTGGTGTGTCAAACTATAGGCAGCGTTGAATCACCGCTTGAGACCATGCACATCGGCTCGGACATACGCTACCAGAACGATATCAAATTTATAGATACTCAAGACCCATTGAATGAACGAGAACAAATGTCCTTGTTGACAGATGGGTCGCTAAAAGTACACACATCAATCAAATTCAACGACTTCGTGTTGAACAATCCAGTTTCCAAATCACGATTCTCAGCAGGCCTCGATGACCTCGATGCATCGTTTGAGATTAAAAGCTTGGATCCTGTTGAACAAACACGAGTTAAGATAGGCGAAACGGGCATCAACGAGGTAACCTGCTTGCAGACAACAATCAATATAGAGCCTTTCGGCAATGGGGTATTGATAAACGACGGCCCACTCGTATTGAATACGGGTGACATCACGTTGACCGCAGGTAAATATCGTGGAGACGGTTCTTTGCTCCAAAACCTGCCGTCCGGGGCAAATCAGAATTTACAATCGGTCACTGATCAAGGTAGCACGACCAGTGTCGCCGATGTTTCATACACCGGAACGGGTACCATGATTGTCAATCAAGAAAAACTGAGTGGCAATAATCTTAGAATTGAATCTGGTTCTGGTTTTGGTAAAGTATCAATCGGAGAACAAACTCAAGGGTATACAAACGCCGACCACATTGGAGACCGTTCTATCGCTATAGGTAGGAATGCATTGTCCATTAACAATACAACGAGTAATGATACGATTGCAATTGGTTCTGGTTCATGCAATAACAATTGCGGTTCTTATGTCGTGTCTATTGGGGACGACTGTGGGCAGAACAATTGCAAAGATGCAGCCGTGAACATCGGAAAATATGCAGGTGAATTTACAGCAGGTGAAAATGCAATCAACATAGGTGCTCTCGTAGGACAGAACTCTGCTCAGAGTGCGGTTAACACCGATAACACAATCGTTTTGAATGCAAGCGGGGTTGAATTAAACGCCGGTGTTGCTAATAGTTGTTATATAAGACCTATTAGATTGTCTCCCGACCCAGCAAGCGAGTCACAAATGCTCCACTACGATACAGCATCCAATGAGGTGCGATATGGTCCTGTTTCCAGTGGCGGCGGTATTCCGAGTTTATCTCAAGTATTGGCTGTGGGCAATACCGGCGGTTCGATCAACCTCACTTCAGATTTGGATACGGCGGCCATAAGAATCACGAACAGCATTGATTGGGCTTACACAACACCAGACACATCTTCGATAACGACTGATGGTATTCCATTAACCCAACTCACAAGTGCTTATAGGAAGACTACATCACCAAACACATTCACAGGCCAAGTGTATACGATGGTAAACACAACAGCTTCTACAATAACATCAGGAACTGTTCTTTCTTTTGACGATGTAAGCACTAACATTAATGGTGTCAAGCCATATGCCGCTATCAACACCACTACTAATACCAATGTGGCCGTCATTGGTGTATGTGTCCAAGATAGTCTTGCAGGCAATTCTTGTTTTGTACTAATTAGCGGTTTCTGTTCTGTTAACTGTATTGATGGATCGTACACCAAGGGTCAGCTTTTAGGACTTCAAGCAAATGGTGTTGTCAATTCTTCGGCAGTTGCGGCGACTAATGGTGTAATCGGGTGTTGTATGGAAACCGTAACTCATGCATCGCCAAATGCAGTTATATGTTATTTACAACCGTCATTTAAATTGTAAATATATTGTAAATGCCTGTAAAGCGAAATAATCCTAATTTACCAAGTTGTGAAACCGTCGTTCAAGATGGGGTCGGTATGAGAATAAAAGGTATTATAAATGGTAGACTTGCAAATACTCGATGCAAGGTAAGAAATATTGCTGACGCCCAAGGAAACGTAGTTAGATATAATAAACGGAACTTACCAAAAAACTAAACAAAAAACAGAACGCCAAGATAAATGGGTGTCAGTATCCTTGGCACTGGACGATGAGCATGTTTCTTTAATATATGATACGGGTGCCCAGGTTACAACTATGTCCACCGCCGATGCAAGACGTATTGGGATAATTCATCCAGATGGCACGTCCGATTTTAGAAACCAACCAAATGTGGTTGTTGGAGTCGGCGGTGAACAAAATACTACAGAATTTGACGATGTTCCATTAGTCTTAGATGTAACTGAAGAACTTGCTTTTGGAAAGGTAAATGTCTATGATGATGCATATGGATTATTGGGTATTAATCATATAAAACAATATAAGCGATACCGCGTGAAATTTAAATAGGTATATATGATATATGTCAAGTTTTGGACAAAGTTTAGTTTGTAAGAATTTAACATGTGATACTGTTAATGGTCAAACATACAATCCTGTACAAACTTCAAAATGGACCGAAACAAATAATGTTTTGGAACCGGCAACCGCTGGAGCAAGTGTAAAAATTTCCGGTTTAGAAGTAGATGGAAATGCAAGAATCAATGGTGGAATTGTCAACGTTGCACAATTAAGTTCCGAGACAAATTTAGAATTACAAGGGTCAAAATCTGCTGATTCAACATTTATAGATTTGAATACATCACTGGTTGAATTATCAGAAGTTAATTCAGTGTATGCTTTGGAGTTTCGTAAACGACCTATTATACCATCAAATCAATTTTTTAGAATTAACATGTTAGGTGATATCATAGGTTGTAATGATATAGATTGCAATAAGTTAACAACAAAAACTTTACAATATGAAAATCTTGATATGTCTAATTTTCCTAGAATACAACCTACAGCTGGTCAAGGTACTCGAATATTGACATTCCCTTCAAATACTTTTAGTGTATTGTGTGAATTTCAGTTAGCAGGATCTGAAACCGGTTCTCCAGTAGCTAATTTCAAAATTCAACACGCTGATACAGCTGTGAATGAGAATATTATAGACAAGTATATTTTGATTTGTGAAGGTTTAGGTATCTTTACAACATAAGCACAAAAATATACATTAGTTGCATCTTCAAATTTAATTGATGAGACTGATTTGGAGCTTAGTATTTCTTCTTTGTATCAAAATTTTCCAGACAATGTTATTAGATTTTTCTTGAAATTAATTCCTGTTTCTCCAAGCCCGTAATTTCTTCGGGGGATTTTTTTAGAATTGATGATAAGATATCGGAAGAGAAAAACGGTAAATGTATCCCAAACACTAATATATATAATATAATTCAATATGGGCAACAATTGCCGTATAGACTTATAAATGAAACAATCTCCGATTGTTTCCGATCACGCGGAATGTATCCAAAACACTAATATATGTAATATAATTCAAAATGGGCAACATTTAACGTTCTACTGATCGATCACGCGGAATGTATCCAAAACAGTAATATATATACTATAATTCAATAATGGCAACATTTACCGTTCTACTGATCGATTGTAGTGTCGGCTTATGCAGATCTGCCATAGATAACCGTAGGTGCTCACTACATGGCTACTATCCTTAATCCAGATCCTCCCACAAGGATCTAGCGCAAATGGGCATGGCGACCTTGTATATCGTATATAGTGGCCCGGTATATGCTTTGGGGCAATATCTATGACCCTTTTGAATTATCTATAACATTTTTTTGCTTGAAATGTCGATGCTTTAACCTTTAATCTTAGAGTGGTTTGGGTGGGTGCTTTCACAGAATTTTAATTAAAATGCTAGATCCTACCACAAGGATCTAGGGTACCGACAACTCTAGGCCTTGCTACACGAGCTCGGGTTGGTGCGTATTTTGTTAACCCTCGAGGGTATGACCAAAACTAATTGTGTAAGCCCTTTAATATAACACTAGCCGGATTAATCGCCGCATATGCGCATGACATGGTGTAGTACCGTCGAAATTCAATATTTCCATCATAATTAGGATCTGAAAATTGCATTCTAGAACCTCTAGCGGCAGTTCAAACCGTTCAAAAAATCCCCCAAAAATCCCAGGGAGACTTTGAAGTCATATTAAAGTACTAAAGTGCTCACCAAAGCAAAGATCTAGCCTCAAAGCTTAAAATGGACCAAGACTTACGCCCAAAATGCGAAATTGTCCCCATACTTAAGGAATGTGTATATCTCACCCATGTTACCGCGTTCGTGTGATGTGTCCAATATACACTATCCAAGTCGTATTTCGACCCGAATATGATTAATATACATGCATACCTTGAGATATATCACGTCTATGGTGGAAAAGGATCGACATACGATTGACCAAAAAATATGGAAGAGACACCCCGGTTTTGAAGCTTTAAAAAGCGTAGCCGTTCAAAATTTGGTTGGGGCATGCTATAAATGCATTAGCTAGGAGTATATATGATGGATTCTCGTCAAACCACGCACCACACTACTTAATATAGGTCCCATGTGGAAAGTATTCCTTGGTGTTGACTTGTAGAAAGCTCGTGGGGCGCCCAAATAAATTATTGAAAAAGTGATCCTTGTGGGAGGATCTAGAGCGTTCTAGGTCCTCCCACAAGGATCTCGGGATAGTAGCCATACATGGGAAGCGTTCCGAAATACTGGGAAATCCTGGCAAAATACAGAAGGTACTTAAGGAATACAATTGTATTTAATAAGGATGGTCCCCCTCTACACGCTTCCCATGTAGTGCCCCCAACAGTCGCGCCGCGCGATGCCCCGACAGAGAGCGCACCGCAACGGCAGATTGGGGGAAAAGTTGTATCCTTCGTGTTTCACTCTTCGCCGCCTACGTGGCACCGTGGGGAGTCAGTACTCTGTACCGCACCAGGATCGCCATCGATAGCCAGAGTAGCTCAACGGCAGAGCGCTCGTCCGGTATGCGAGAGGTCACGGGCTCGATCCCGGCCTGGCTCAACCCTTTTCGGGCTTTTGGTCTAGCGGTACAGTTTCTGTTTCCCCATGAGGTTATGGGCCCACCTCGCTTCCACTCCGCAGGTGTGACGCCGGCAGCTGGTTGTGGTTGTGCCACATAGACACTTCAGCGAGTGAGGTTGTGTCATGGAGGATACAATCGCGCCGCACAGGCCGCGCGCCCCCAACAGTCGCGCCGCACAAAGCCGCGCGATGCCCCGACAGAGAGCGCACCGCAACGGCAGATTGGGGGTAAAGTTGTATCCTTCGTGTTTCACTCTTCGCCGCCTACGTGACACCGTGGGGAGTCAGTACTCTGTACCGCACCAGGATCGCCATCAATAGCCAGAGTAGCTCAACGGAAGAGCGCTCGTCCGGTATGCGAGAGGTCACGGGCTCGATCCCGGCCTAGCTCAACCCTTTTCGGGTTTCTGGTCTAGCGGTACAGTTTCTGTTTCCCCATGAGTAGGCTAGACACCGAGACCGTCCGAGACCGTTCCGGGTATATCTAGCTTAGGGTTTATTTATCAATTGAGTTTATCCACGCAGAGTTCGGGACTGTCTGATATCTAGTGAACTAGGATATTCCGGTAGGTCGTGGCCCCATCCACGCTTATATTTATGACACATCGAGTTTGGACCAATGAAAACGTGCCACGCAGGCAACAATTCTGAGCTATATTAATGATGAAATGCTGATGTGGAAGTAAGGCGGCCACGTGTTCAGAACTGGATTGGTCAAGTGCATTGACGTGTTCCCAATGTTCGGAAGATTTCATTGAATATTGGTGCTGATCAGCACCAATATTCAGAATATTGGGGCCATACAGCCCCAATATTCAAATGAAATATTCCGAAATTGGGAAAATGCCAATGCCCTGTGACCCAGCCCTGAACACGTGGCATTGACGACTTTGACCCGAAATTAGGTCAAAGCCGACAACGCCTGCGAAATGCTGTGCTGTGCTCTGCCTAAAAATGTTCTAATGCGTGTCAGACAAATACATTATGCAAACAGAACATACACGGCAAAAGCATGGCCGGGATCTCCGCGGTACGCGGTGATGGGCGAGAAAAACCAAAGCCCCCGGATCCCACACAAGACGTCGGAACGAAAACATACAAGATGAAAACAAACGAATGCGATACACACACGTAAGCGAGTGCATACAAAATGCAGCACACCAGTTGAGCAACAAACACACTGGGCGCGTGTGTCACAAGGGGGCATACGCGGATGGCACAAGGGGCATATGGCGGGGGGGATCGGGGAATTAGGGAAAATACACAAGTCATCTGAAAACGTACAGTGACATGAGGGGCACACACACGAAAGTGCATATGAAACTAAAATGGTATGCGAGGATGCAGCGAGGATCTCGTAGGCGAGCGTTGAGCGTGGAGTCGGTCGAAGATGAACACAAGCGGAAAGGAGTCGAGTAGTTGAAGGTCATCATGCGGTCGAGCACTGATCCTGCATGTAAGCAAAAAGTTAGTCATGCATACACATATCGATGCATGCACACTTAACGTCAGTCGCAGAAACATTATGCGCAAAGATATTCATAGCAGGCAGGGTCACAGCAGCAGGGTCACAGCAGGAGGTGCACGGGAAGATGCAAACAAGAAATGAACTTGAAATTGCATCAGAACTCCTCTTTGGGTTAATTTCGAAGTTCGAAGCATCGATCTTAGAAATCCAGCTTTCTAGGCATTGATTGGCAGTATCTTTTTAACTATGACAGACGACTGAAAACTCGAACGATCTTGAAAATCTGTTTTTTGAGTTTCCGATTGGCTAGTATTTTATAATGTGACTCGTGATTGAAAAGACGATCGACTGCGTTGATGACAGACGATCATCGTAGAGATCCTCACCGTTCGCTTCGCCGTTCGCTGACGCGACGGTACAGATCACCGTGCGCTGACGCGCCGGTTACAAAACAGCCTGAGGTAGGATAGACTGTGATGACATGTCATGACATTCACATGACATGACAGCGGCAGTCTACACTGATGACACACCGATGACGCTGCACGGTAAGCAATATTTGAGCAATATCGCGAGTTGTGATGACGTGGCAGAGTCGAGAAATATTGTTGCAAAGCATATTTCATGACGTGGCTCTCACATGATCCCTTCGATTAATCGAGGGCTGATGTGTCACAAATATATCATGAAGAGGAGCTAATTAGCCCCAATATCACCTGAGGTCGCTGACGCTCTCTCAGGTGATATTGGGGCTAATTAGCACCTCTTCATACTATTTATTCCACTTGCTTTCTTGGCCATGATTGGCTAAGCAGCCGCTTGAAGAGGTGGTGCGCACTTGCGCGTTTGGGTGCGACTAGGATTTGAGGGATGGCTTTGCGGTAAGGGCGCCCCTTTTTACAGTGTAGAAGTACGTGACGATTCCGGCGTACAACACAGGCGGGCGGGCGGGTTTTAATAGTGGGAATCGTTAACACTGGGCGTAACACTCAGCCCCATACGGAAGGCATGGACGCACCTATATTGGGGCCTTGGGAGCGGGCAAGCACCCCTTTCCAAGCACCGCCCTCCAAGCACCCCCTTCCAAGCACCCCCTTCCGCAAGCACCCCCTTCCAAGCACCGCCTTCCAAGCACCGCCCTCCAAGCACCGCCCCTCCATGGTGACGATATGAGCGGATCACGCGGTGGCAATATGATATCATATCGAAATGTTGTGGTGATACGAAATATTGCGGATTCATGAATTGTAGCGCGGGTGAAGTGAAATAGCGTGAGAAAGGAGGAAGAGGAAAATGGGAGAGGAAAAGGAAAAGGAAAAGGGAAAGGGGAAAGGGGAAAGAAACGAAGAAAGAAAGAAGAAAAACTAGAGGAGGCGAGGGGGAGAGGGAAAAAGTATGGAGGGAGGGGCAGGAACCCCCCCCCGCAATCCGCGACCCCCATATGCCGGGAGGCAGCGCTCCGAAAATCGCAGGATCCGATATACGGCAGGATCGTGGCATATTCAGCATGCCTCTACCTACCGCAACTTAAAATATTTGTACATTCAGCAGGATACAATTTTCAGCAGCATGTTGTATTTTTCACATCGGGATATATTGTGCCTGTATTCGTTTCCTGCAGCACAATGACATACTCCCTGCAACACGGTGGTAGGATGTGGCAGGATGGCATATACAGCATGAGTGCATGACTTTAGCTACCGCAGCTTCTAATATTTGTACATTGTGCATCATACATTTTAAAGCCGAATGTTGTATTATTCACTGCAATATATATCATGGCCATCTTATTCCCTGCAACAGGATGGCATATTCCCTGCAGCACTACGATGGCACCCTGCAGCACGGTTAAATATTTACTGCAACAGGGTAAATTGTTTACTGCGGCAAGGTAAAATGTTTATAATGGAGCAGGGTAACATGTTTACTGCAGCAATATGACACATGTTCATTGCAGTAGGGTCCAATATTTCCGGGAGGGACTTGCCCCCATTAATTTACACTGCAAGGAGTGATATATAATGCACTATTATTGTCCAGCTGTCGCCACAACCGTCGAGCCATTTCATATATGTTCAGCTACATCAGTTGCCATTAATTCTTAGCTTGAGAACAGTGTTACCTACACTAATGTTTGGAAATGCTCGATTCCTCGCCGGGCATTCGGTCCAGAATGCCCAGATTCGGCGCTCAGCACCTTGCCCGAGTCATAACTCACCAATGCGTAGGCATTCTTGTCGCATGTGGCACACTGGCTGCACTCTATGGAATGAGTGCAACACAGTAATAGCACCGTACCAGCCCCGAAAATGTCATCCGAGATGCGTGCGCCCACCATGATCTTGGATGCCGAGGCGCCACTGGGTGGAGCAGCCACGCCGGGCGGAGTTGCAGTGGTTGGAGCAGCCACGGCGGCTGGAGCTGCAATGATTGGAGCAGCCACGGCGGCTGGAGCTGCCACGCCGGGCGGAGCTGCAGTGGGTGCAGCAACCACGGCGGGAGGGCGCGGTAGCCCCCTCTCTCGCCCTGCGAGTAGGCGGGTAGCGGCATTGCTCTTTCGAAAAACCAGTCTTCGTGTCGTGGCGCAAATAGTCGATAATGGCGTTCCTCAACTTATCTTTGCCATTGTGTGGGGAAAGAATAGGGTCCGGCAGAAAATTCTCCACCTGGGCTGCACTCAAAACTACTGCGAAACCGTCTGTCCGTGATGGGCATCGCACGAGGTGGCAAGCTGGCTGCGTCAAAAGTTATCTTCCCGTGCAGATTTCCAGTGGGCTGCGCGAAACTGGCAACACTAAAACTCATAGATGCGATGGAGCTAGTGTTCGATTGAAGAAAAGGACTTTTGGAAACTTCGAGTTTGACGCTAGTGTTGTCCACGTATGGGTGATATTCCACCTCACGCGTTCGTATCGCCGTGTTTGTGATGTCGGTGTACGTGGTGTTCTCATCGTTAATTTGAACCCACTCGGGACCAAAGATCGCCTTGGATCCCACGCAAATTGTGATGCACGTGTAAAAACAAACCATTTCAAAACCACATACAATGTGCGACATATCCGCAAAATTATTTGCGTTCAGAAAACGCTGCTGTCCATGCTGCCAAACTCATGAGAACCACGATATCTACTAGCTACATAGAGGGGTACGGAAAAAGCGGTACGATCACTGCAGGTTGAACACAGGCAGTGAAAGGACTCGAGGATAATATTACAGGAGTAAGGAGTGGCGGCTTACGCCGCCAAGTTATTACTGCGGGAAGATTGTCTGAGAGGGGCGCGTGTCGCAGTGTCATCATCATAACGTGTGACACCGCGACCGCAACTACGATGCTTCAGGTGTGAGTGACACAAGGAGTCACATACTACTAGATACTACTATAGGGTACCTAATATTGTACTCTACGTGACACTACCTGACTACGAAGTGGTCACTAAAGATGAAGCACTACCCATTCAATGGAAGGGTACACTACGGTATGCATGCTAGAAAATACGTCTAGGGCACTACCGATTTACGTACAAAAAGCACACTCAGCAAACTACCTCTAAGGCACTACCAAGTAAAGTGCTTCTAAGCACTACCTACGAAAGGGATCGCGACGTGTGATCGTAGAATGTTGAAAATGTTGATTGTCGTTCTCAAAGATAATTTCAGGTCCCTCGAAGATCATCACACGCCATGGGGACGTGGAGAAGGGTCAAAACCGAAAACTGGCCTTGGCAGATCGCGCGAAGTTATTTGGCTGCAAAATGTCGACGATGCCCACACAAAACACGTCGAATTTTCTTGAAAATGAGGCCGTTGAGGAACAACTTTTGAGGGGTCAGGCTGTTCAGGTTGGTGTCGATGAATCCCAACTTCCAAAGGGGTAGGGCGGAGAGAAGGGTCGACGAACGCGATGGGGCTGTAAATCTGGCCAGAAAATCTGCCAATGGCTGATTAGTAAAGAATGACGAAGAAGACAAAGGGGTTGAGGCAAGGATGTCCGGTTGATGGGCTACCGGTTCCCAAGAGTCCATTCAGTTTACGAAAAGGGCAGCGCGCTAAAAATACCGAAAGGTCAAAAATAGCACTACCGACGATGAGAGGTGGATGGCACATCCGATTTCCAGATCTGAAAGAGGGGGTCACTGAAAATGCGGCAGGTCGCGGGGCGCAGCAGGTCTGCGAAATTCCAGGCTGGCGGCGGTTGCTGCTGAGAGGTTGTCATCGAATGACGTTGGTCGCCAAAGTGGGGTCACTACTCCCATCGAAATGGCTGAATTTCCGGGGACACAAATTCCGGAAAAGAGAGATTGCTGCCGGGGTCACCACTCCCTTGTGGCAGCGAGAGAAAGTTTGCAGCGGTCGCGTTGGCCGAGATCGTCGCAAAAACCATGCCGGCTGTAAAAATGAAGCTAGAAAACGCGGAAAATCTCAAGATTTCGCGAATCAGAACCTGGAAAATACAGGGGAAGCGTAAGCGAGGCCCATAACCTCATGAGAACCACGATATCTACTAGCTACATAGAGGGGTACGGAAAAAGCGGTACGATCACTGCAGGTTGAACACAGGCAGTGAAAGGACTCGAGGATAATATTACGGGAGTAAGGAGTGGCGGCTTACGCCGCCAAGTTATTACTGCGGGAAGATTGTCTGAGAGGGGCGCGTGTCGCAGTGTCATCATCATAACGTGTGACACCGCGACCGCAACTACGATGCTTCAGGTGTGAGTGACACAAGGAGTCACATACTACTAGATACTACTATAGGGTACTCATGGAGACAGTGACTTTAGCCCCCCCCACTGTAAGGGGGTGGCAGTCCTGCCCGCCTGTGTCACCCCTCGACCCGCGGTGCCGTCTTGCCTGGCACGGTCATCCTCAGCTCACAGAATAAAACACTCTCCGTATGTTATTCAATTATCTTCGCACTGTGAAACCCGAGGCACCCGCCTGACAGCTTGCTCTAGGTTTCTGTGAGATATATATATCCGCCCGACTCCGTCAATCATATATATATATATCACTGTTTACTGGAATATCCTAGTTCACTAGATATCAGAGGGTCCCGAACTGTGTGGATAAACTATGATAAGATAATAAACCCTAAGCTAGATATCCCCGGAACGGTCTCGCAACGGTCTCGGATACTAGCCTACCTGTGACACAGCGTGTGTCACAGCACGAACCTATAGATCAGTCAGCGGTCCAGTGTTGGTCCTAGGGGTCTGTCTTAGGGGCCTGCACCGGGACTCCCAGTCAGGGCTGCCTATACAGATTCCAGCACACCACCCCAGCACTGTGGGTGGTGACTGTCTAGGAGAGTCAGAATGTTAAGATAAGTTAGGGTAGGAGCTAGGGTGACAAACCTAACTGCTAATTCAACTGTGCAATTCTGATACACAAATTGAAACCCCCTAGCCGGCACAAGCGCAGAAACATACAGGCACACAGGTCCTGCTAAACTACTGAAAAGCACCGTGTCAGCAAGCCAGATTGAAGAGTTCAAAGTTGTCAAAGCAAAAGTATAAACCAGATTGAAGACCGTGTTGAGGTCAAAGCACATCTCAGCACACCACCATGAAAGTGGTGTACTGCCAGAACCAGAAGTAAACTACTCGGGGTCAAAGGTCACAGGGGCACCGTCACCACAATGAGCACTGTAGCAGCCTGCAGTAGCACGGCGGAGCAACACAGGGCTGCCAAAGTGCAAGGTGCCGGACACCGAGAAATCATTCGCCAGAGAATTTGACGGAGTCGGCGTTGTTGACTCGTCGATCACGGGAGGCTGCACCGCACCAGGGTGCTGCCAAGTGCTACCTGATGGTGGCGCCTCGTCATCCGAAGACGATGCCGGCGACAACGGAGGACCGCCCTCAAATAGGATGCCAGGCGGCGGCGGCCCGGGATTCCACGGCACCGGAGCCATATAGAGGCCTTGCTGCCGCTGTACCCGCCGGTGGCGACGAGGCGGGATGGCACATGGCACCGTGTCAAGCGGTGACTCCTCGCTCCTGCACAGCACAGGCTGCAGCGCAGCCCGACCCGATACCTGCACAGGGTCGACGTCGTTGGCCACCGTGTAGGTGGCTGCTCCTACTCCCATGACAGAGATCAAGAGAATGAAAGAGAGAAGGAAGGGCATCCCCCACAAGCCCGCGTGGGCAGGGAAGCCCCACGGAGGCTTTCCACAGCCGTAGCTGCGGGGAGCACCCTCACGCCAATCCTCCAGAGCACCACCAGAGTGAGGTGCTTGGGCCGCGGGCGTTGACGAGTGATTTGCCGAGATGGCCGAGGCCCGCGGCTTCACAACGAAGCTGCCGTCAGCGAGGTCCTCGTAATCGTCCGTGTCGTACCCCGTGAGATCAACCTGGCCGATGGCGGCGTGGTTCACGGTCTGAACGAACCCCGCGAACTCACCGTCCGCGTCCGCTGTGGTGGTCACCCGCGCCGATTGAAGTGGCGCGGGCTTCACATCTTCTCCCTGCGAGACAGGCATAGCAGGGGCCGGCACGGCGGATGCCGATGCCGCCGCACCACCTGCCGGAACCTGCTCCTCCGGTGTGGCCACCGCCGCGGCGGGTACGCACACCAGAGCCGAAGCCCCCTGCCCGTCACCGGCAGGAGGCGGGAAAGATGCGTGAGTGTAATGCACCTGCGGGTTGGCCGCGGAGTGAACCTCCGCGGCAAGATCGTCGAGCCTGCGGAGAATGTCGTCCCCCTCGGAATCCGGCTGCTGCTCCACGGTGAAGCCGTAGGCGGACACGTCAATGCCGCCCACCGCTCCCGCACAAAGCAACGCGGGCGGCCCGTACGCGGCCGCCGCACGCGCGAAGGACTCCGCCCCGTCATCCGCTGCCTGCTGGAACAACGCACACATGGCGAGTGCGTGCACCCCCTCTGCGTCCTCCTCGTCGATGGGAACGCAAAATGCCGCGGCAGAGGTGGGCGGGTGTTGGCGCCCGCCCAACGGGCAGTCGCGGTAAAAGTGATAGCTCTCACCTTTGCCCGCTTTCTTGCACCTACCGCAGAACGGCTTTGCACGTTGATCGTCACGGTCGAATCCCACCGGTGGGGCCTTGTGGGTCCCCACACGGAATCCCCGCGGCTGCTGCCCCCGCTGCTGTTGCTGCCGCTGCTGCACCCGCTCCCGCTGTTGACGCACAACCGGAGCGGCTTCACCTCGCTGCCGCTGTACGAGCTCCGTCAGCTCCGTGATCTTCTGGAGCAGCGCATCGTACTCACTGCTGGAGAGGTGCGCGGAGACCCCGCCCGCACCAGAAGCTGCCTTCCCCCCGTCCGTCTGCGCCCAAGACTGATAAATCTCGACCACCAAGGAGCGAAGAGAAGCAAGGGACACGTGGGACAGGTCGGCAGCCATGGGATAGCGGACCTTTACCGCCGCGTAAAACACGGGGTCGAGGCGGGTGTAGAGAGATAATTTCCGTGTTGCCTCGGTCGGAGTCCAGTCTGAAGTCCTGTTATCCCGCACCAAACGCTGCTCCTTAGCCAAAATCGGCTGCGGGTCAACGTTTGCGGGATAACGTAAAGCCGCATGCTCCTCCTGTTGCGACTCCCGCAGCGCCACCGGCACAGAGCCCTTGATGATGTCGACAAGAGCACGTCGTCCATCTCGGTCAGTCGAGGAGTCGGTGCCAGTCAGCCAGACATACGCGTTGCTGTGCTTCTCCACCACGAGAGCCAGAACGTCGTACAGCAGCCCATTCACTCTGCTGACCACGGGCACCAGAGGGTCGTCGAGGTCAAAGGAACGCAGCTCCAAACCAGCAGACTGAAACTCCGTGCGTAGCTGCACCACCAGGTCGGACAGGAGGCCAGAGTCGTCCGTACCGCGAAAATGATGCTTCTTGTCACCAAGAATATCCTCACGGATACTCTTGGCCCAAGCCCGATGCAAGCGCGCCTTGTAAATCTCGTCCACCAATTTGGACTGCTCCTGCAAATAACGTCTGACGGCAACGTCCGCGTCCACGTTCGATGCAGGGTTGGGGGCGGGAACCACCGGCGTAGCAGCCGTCGGAGTGTTCCGCACCTCGTCGATCAACCTCAAAGAGGCATCGATGTCACTGTCCCTCGTGAGGGACTTCTTGGATCTCGTCGTCATACCCATCTCTAGAAAAGCCTGAGGTGAGGCGGCACGCTGCAGCACGTTTGGGTAGGGCCGTGGAGAAGATGTGACGTCACAGACACGGAAAGAGCGGTCGGGCCATGCAAGCGAGGGGCGAAGGAAGATGTCGTCGAAGTCAAAGGTGCCAAGGTCACCAGCCCAAAATACGGCAGCAGGCGGGGCCAGAGCGAGCAGAAAACCGTGAATAATGAACATTGCGACGACGAAACCCAATCCAAGCCGGCACCCCATAGCTGCGGCTCAAGCCGCTCACCGCAAGCCGCTCATCTCATAATTCTCTACTAGTGCCCAAACGCGCTAACGCGCACCACCTCTCCGAGCGGCCGTTTAGCCAATCATGGCCAAACTAGCAAGTGGAATAAAGCGTGGATGGGGCCACGACCTACTGGAATATCCTAGTTCACTAGATATCAGAGGGTCCCGAACTGTGTGGATAAACTATGATAAGATAATAAACCCTAAGCTAGATATCCCCGGAACGGTCTCGCAACGGTCTCGGATACTAGCCTACCTGTGACACAGCGTGTGTCACAGCACGAACCTATAGATCAGTCAGCGGTCCAGTGTTGGACCTAGGGGTCTGTCATAGGGGCCTGCACCGGGACTCCCAGTCAGGGCTGCCTATACAGATTCCAGCACTGTTTCCATCAGGTTATCGGTTCACCACTTAGTGGGTGTTTCGATTTTCACTGCTTTGAGATCCCGCGGAACCAGCGGCCGCTTGCAGCGAATCCAGCTGCTTGCACGAGCTGAGCGCATTGCCAGCTTCTCCACCACCAGCCGCGTGTTTTTTACGGCACCGGCCCTTTTCCTCGAGCGGAGCCAGCTCCCGGAATTCGTGCGGCATTCGCACTACCGACAAACCAACATTCCACGCTACGTTCTTCCAGACATGAGCGCGGACCGCATCTCCCTCGGCAGCCGCCTTCGTGCTGCGAGGGAATCACCTGGAGGGCATTCCTCCGCCAGCCCCAATTCATCGGCTAGCCCCGACCGTGGCGGCTCTGGGGACCCGATTGTGCGCATGTCACAGTTGACCGCCAAGCCGACCCCGGTCTCTCGGGCGGCCACCTCTGCTGAGTTCCACGCTGATCCCACGGTTTGGGTGTCCACGCCGGTGAAGCCCTCCCAGCGTACGGAATTCGCGGACAAAATCGATTACGCCTTCTCCTACGGCGAGGAGTTGGCCAAGCTTCTTCGGACACATGGCTTCAAGAGTTCCGTTGGCCTTACTCTTGATGGACCCGATGCTGAGTCGGACTTCGCGGTTTTACTCGCCAACATGAACCATGTTTTCGGGCCAATCTCTCGTGACGACGTCGCCAAGCTTCTGGATCTGGACAACGAGTACACGGACTACCACATCGTCCTCAACGAGCTCATGTACGCCGTCCTCCCCACGGTTCTCCGCTCCACCGCCCTCACCCTGTATGAGGAGTCCGTGGAGTTCCATCCCCGCGATGGCCGCTGCGCATTGCAGCGCCTTCGTTTCCATGTGGAGGGCATCGGGGATCCCGACGAGCATCGCTTCTGGGTGCGCCTCAGAGCGACCATTCTCGACGAGACCGTCGACCCCGCGCCACAGCTTGCTGCCTTCCGCACTCTGGCCGACAAGAACAAGAAGGTCAACCCGCAGTACAGCGACGCCAACATGGTGAACACTCTCCGTATGGTATTCAATTATCTTCGCACTGTGAAACCCGAGGCACCCGCCTGACAGCTTGCTCTAGGTTTCTGTGAGATATATATATCCGCCCGACTCCGTCAATCATATATATATATATCACTGTTTCCATCAGGTACCTAATAGGGGACCCCATAGCTCTAGTGGTTAGCAATATCACTCCTTCCATCACAAACCGTAAGAACTGAAGAATTCTCTTGAAAATTCCTCCCTGGAGCTCTCCTGGACTCTCGATCGTACTCTTAACACTGGGGGGTCAGAATCCTGCGTGACATGTGCCATGTGACACCGTACAACAGGGGCGGGCGGGTCACGTACTTCTACACTGTAAAAAGGGGCGCCCTAAACGTTATTTGACACGAAGTGGGAACTGATTCCGCGCGATCGAGATGTCATCAGACCTGAGACAGGTCGTCATCGTCATCGTCATTTCGCCGGATCCGAGGTGCCACCGCTGCGCTGCGAGGTGCACACGGTAAAGCTGCGAACGGAAGGTCAAAGGCAAAGGGAAAGGCAAAGGGTTTAAGATTTAGCGGCAGTAGGAATAGTTTTCAGAAGCATATGGAAAGTATTCTAGTGCTTCTGAAAATTATTCCTACTTCTTCTATATCCTAAACCCTTTGACTCTCCTTTTACTGCTGCACGCGACCGGCAAGCATCTTTGAAACTTCCGAGTTTCAAAGATGCGTTTTGTATTTTGGGTGCACCCTAAAATTACAAAACAGCCGAGCGCTTCCCGTTTGTGCGGGGTATTCACATGTATTCCATGAAATATTTCATATGAATTAACACATATGCACACGCAGGGGAAACCCTCGGCTGCTTGGCATCTTTGGGTTTGGGTTCGAACCAAAACTCGAACCCAAAACATCTGCCTTAGAAATAAATTGCGCGTTTCGCGCACAAGTAACTTGAAGCCTTGAGCTTCAGGTAACTTAAAGATATATCCCTTGGCAGTATTCGTGCCAAGCTTCGTGCTCTAGGACGCACGGGAAGCCCTCGGCTGTTTGGCATCTTTGCGTTTGGGTTCGAACCCAAACCCAAACCCAAAACATCTGCCTTAGAAATAAATTGCGCGTTTCGCGCACAAGTAACTTGAAGCCTTGAGCTTCAAGTAACTTAAAGATATGTATCTTGGCAGTATTTGTGCCAAGCTTCGTGCTCTAGGACGCACGGGAAGCCCTCGGCTGTTTGGCATCTTTGAGTTTGGGTTCGAACCCAAACCCAAAACATCTGCCTTAGAAACAAATTGCGCGTTTCGCGCACATGTAACTTGAAGCCTTGAGCTTCAGGTAACTTAAAGATATGTACCTTGTCAGTATTTGTGCCAAGTTTCGTGCTCTAGGACGCACGGGAAGCCCTCGGCTGCTTGGCATCTTTGGGTTTGGGTTCGAACCCAAACTCGAACCCAAAACATCTGCCTTAGAAATAAATTGCGCGTTTCGCGCACAAGTAACTTGAAGCCTTGAGCTTCAGGTAACTTAAAGATATATCCCTTGGCAGTATTTGTGCCAAGCTTCGTGCTCTAGGACGCACGGGAAGCCCTCGGCTGTTTGGCATCTTTGCGTTTGGGTTCGAACCCAAACCCAAACCCAAAACATCTGCCTTAGAAATAAATTGCGCGTTTCGCGCACAAGTAACTTGAAGCCTTGAGCTTCAGGTAACTTAAAGATATGTATCTTGGCAGCATTTGTGCCAAGCTTCGTGCTCTAGGACGCACGGGAAGCCCTCGGCTGTTTGGCATCTTTGAGTTTGGGTTCGAACCCAAACCCAAAACATCTGCCTTAGAAACAAATTGCGCGTTTCGCGCACAAGTAACTTGAAGCCTTGAGCTTCAGGTAACTTAAAGATATGTACCTTGTCAGTATTTGTGCCAAGTTTCGTGCTCTAGGACGCACGGGAAGCCCTCGGCTGTTTGGCATCTTTGGGTTTGGGTGTCACGTTCGAACCCAAACCCAAAACATCTGCCTTAGAAATAAATTGCGCGTTTCGCGCACAAGTAACTTGAAGCCTTGAGCTTCAGGTAACTTAAAGATATGTATCTTGGCAGTATTTGTGCCAAGCTTCGTGCTCTAGGACGCACGGGAAGCCCTCGGCTGTTTGGCATCTTTGGGTTTGGGTACGTTCGAACCCAAACCCAAAGGCATAGGACAGTTTCGTAGATTCTGTCCCGATGCCTTCGCAACCTCGCATGCTAACTCATATTATATTGAATATTCAACATTCAAGCGTTGGATACCCCACACCAACGGGAAGCGCTCGGCTGATTTGTTATTTGGGTATGCGCACCCAAATGACCAAAAACGCATCTTTGAAACTCGTTAGTTTCAAAGATGCGTGGCCGATGCCTTCGTGCTTATGTGTATATTTCATATGAAATATGCCATGGAATAAATGTGAATATCCCGCACAAACGGGAAGCGCTCGGCTGTTTTGTAATTTTAGGGTGCACCCAAAATACAAAACGCATCTTTGAAACTCGGAAGTTTCAAAGATGCTTGCCGGTCGCGTGCAGCAGTAAAAGGCAAGGCAAAGGGTTTAGGATATAGAAGAAGTAGGAATAGTTTTCAGAAGCACTAGAATACTTTTCATATGCTTCTGAAAACTATTCCTACTGCCGCTAAATCTTAAACCCTTTGCCTTCCCCTTTGCCTTTGACCTTCCGTTCGCAGCATTACTGTGACACCGTGTGCACCTCGCAGCGGTGGCACCTCGGATCCGGCGAAATGACGATGACGACCTGTCTCAGGTCTGATGACATCTCGATCGCGCGGAATCAGTTCCCACTTCGTGTCAAATAACGTTTACCGGCTTTGCGGTACTGTAGACGGCTCTTGAGGCCGAGAGTCATGGACACCGCGCGTTGCTATTGCTCGGTCTTGGCAATGTTCATTTGCGTTATCTTACCTGCCCCGATCCCGCTGGTTTACGTATTTTGGGCTGGTGCTCCGGACACCTTTGACCACGACGACATCTGCAAGTGCCCCACGCTCGTTTCGCCTCTCCGCGCATTCTGCCTTTACGCCTACTAGTACCTTCCATTTCCGCCACAACACCCAAACGTGCAGCCGCGCATCATCTAATCTCTGGCTTTCAAGAGAATGGCAACATCTACTAGAGCTCGCAAGCGCCTATTGAGGGACTCCGATTTGGACTCCTCAATACGGCTTCTGGATGCGGTTCGGGATACCCCGACTGCCAACACCCCACCTGTGGTGACCCTTGCTGCCGACAGCACCAGCGACCCTGCCATCGCGCTACGTAAGTACCTGGCGGATCAACATGCGAAGGTCGACTCGGTCTACAGTGGGCGCCTACATCGGGCTTGGGCCAAGGGTATCCGCGAGGATATCCTTGGTTCCAAGAAACATCATTATCGAGGTACTGACGACAACGACCGCCTCTCCGAGCTGGTGGTGCAGCTTCGGACAGAGTTTCATCACGGGGAAGCTGATTTCCCCCCCACTGTATGGGGGCCTGCTTCTCCCTGTTTCACCCCTCGCCGTGTGTGTGACATGTGACACCCATAGCCGTGACATCGATCCGTGACCTGCTAGTTAGCCTCCGCGTTAGCCTAACTTATCAGTTTATGTTATCACCGTTCCGAGCACCCGGCCCTGCGTGTTTTCTGTGCTTTACTGCTAATATATTCACCCGTTACGAATATATTACCAGATCATTCTTCCTATAAGGTTATCGGTCCCGTACCGCGCTAGTGGTGCTCACAACATTTTGCTCGCTTCGGCCTCATCACCGATTCTACATCCGTACTTATCCGTTCTAATCCGTCAGCGGTTTAAAGACATCTCCGTTACCGTCTTTACCCGTTCGAGTACTCCGCCTACCGTTTGTGATTGGTGGTTTGCTTTTCCGTTCAATCCGTACTTATCCGTTACCACTTCCGTCGAAATTCTGGCATCTTACTTCGTTCCTATCCGTCAGCGGTGTGAAGACATCTCCGTTACCGTCTTTGCCCGTTCGAGTACTCCGCCTACCGTTTGTGATTGGTGGTTTACTTTGCCGTTCAAATCCGCTCTTATCCGTTCCAACTTTTACCGTAATTCTGGCATCCTGCTTCGTTCCAGGCGTGTCTCCAAAACGTCCTTCAACACTCTGGCCAGCAGCGCCTCTGCTGCCGGGTGACTGGTCCGCTGGGCTGGACTTGACCCCCTTTGACCTCGACGACCCCACCTCTCTGGTTATCGAGAAGGTTAATGGGCTTCTCTATGACGTTTTGGCCCTCGTCGTGGAGCGGAACTCTGTGACGGACACTTGGCTTCGGGGTACGGACTCGTCGGCTGACAGAGATGGGCGTCGCGCCCTTATCGACATCATCAAGGGGAGCGTGCCTGCAGCCCTACGTGAGAGCCACCAGCAGGTGCATGCGGCTCTTCGTTATCCCGCAAGCGTTGACCCGCAGCCGATCTTGGCTCGTGAGCAACGTCTGGTGCGGGATAACCGCGCTCTTGACTGGCGGCCCACCGACGAGACCCGCGAGTTGTCGCTGTACAACCACCTCGACCCTGCCTTCTACGCGGCGGTGAAGGTGCGTTATCCGCTTGCGGGTGACCTAAACGGAGTCACTGTCAGGGTTATGACCGATGACATATGTGTCATACATGTCATACGTGTCATTCCTGTCATATCATGTCATGTCATGTCATATATTATTATGACAGTCGGTCGTGTCATATATTATTATGACAGTCGACAGTATGGTCGATCATGACTGTACAGGTCGAGTCGCGTCATACATTTATGACAGTCGTCAGTACGGTCGACTATGACATGTACAGTCATACCATTTGTCATTCACTCACCTTGAGTGACACCTGTCATCGAGAGGCCAGGTTGTGGCATCGAGATGACAAAGCAAGATGAAGTCTTGAAGAACCGAAAGTGTTCGGAGAAAACTCATCTTCGCTTCTAGCATGTTCTGAACAAGCATGCGAGTATCATATGGCTTATTCGTTCAGCCGATACTGATTGTTCAACCAATGCCTTGGGTTCACAACCCAATTGTGGTGGCATCTATGAGATGCGGGGCATTGCGTAAAATGAGGTAGCGTTGGGCTACAGCAGTCACTTCTGAAGAAGCACTGCACTCATATCCACACAGACGCTGCGTGAGCTATTAACGTTCCATAATAGCCTCGCTATATATCATATATCATATCGCTTCCAAGCGAACCCTTAAGAGTGGTATTCTCATCGTCCACGCGACGAACGAGGACCTAAGTGTGCAGTGCAGCAAATAGAGATATATTGTATTTTTGTGTGTGCAACAGGTTCGCGGATCGCGTATACATACAGGCGCCCGCAGTCGCACATATAAGACATATATCGCATAACTACACTCGCTGCGGAATAAACAGCGGACGAAGTGCGCGGGAGATACCGTCGCTAACGCTTACGCTCGCATAATCACCGTCAGAGTATAACAGCGCGAAGAGGTGTGCATACAGCATACAAATCGCATACATACGCTGCTATCATTCGCAAAATTGCACGATATGCGACATACTGACGCGCAGATGAACAAATCGTCATCAGTGTATGTTCCGTACACGAAATGGCATTCATATCATATGCCATACATACCTGCGACAGAGATATGTTCACTATTTGCAGCGCGCACATCAGCGACTTTGATAAATCGCTACTCGCACTAATTTTCAGTGCAGTGTACGCATCAAAATCTCGTCATTTCAAATGGTTGCAAAAATCACTCGTCTACGCGCGCATGATGATTTTGCTTGACAAGATATACATACACCTGCTAGATTCATCATGAACAGACGATGCGCGATGATGGTATACATATATGCAGCATGCTACTTAAAATCTGTGATGCTTGCACATAAGAGATGATGTTTATCCATTCACTGGCAGATTTACATACAAGTTTGCAATCAAATGGGTGTGCATCATATGCTGTGTGTGTAGCCACACACACACACATATAAGTAGATGAAATCAGATAAATATGGACGTTGTGCAATCACATGTCTGTGTACTATATGTTGTGTGTGTAGCCATATCATACACACACACGCACACTTGCAGCATATACTATCCATCGCATGCAGCGAGATGTACCATGCATTATTATATCATGCAACTATACCATGCAACAGATTCCAATGTTCTGATGACCACACAAATACTTTTGATCATCAGCATTATACTTATCAGTAGCACAGTGATCTGTGCACAACATGTGTGTGCAGATCAGCACACACACATATACACTCATTTCACTTACAGCAATCATTAATACACAGTGCATATACTTCTATATCATGCACACATTTTATTCTGAATGATTGCAATGTTGTAAATGTTACATACTTTATTATATTGTACAGCTTGATCACGATAACAGCTGTAGTAAATAGAGCATAAGCATATTGCAGTGAATGCTAGCTTATATTAGAATCCATGTTGCAAAGGGTGCCTGACAGTAATCACAACACCATAATTAGTTTGTCGTGCCCTGGTGGAGCCGAGATGCTCTCCAGGTAACATGTACATTCTATGGTGGATTACTTGAAGGAATGCTCACCTGAGCTTCATGTAAAATCAATCATTAACTCATTTCGTAATGAGATTATCATGGAATTACAACAATCCCTAAACTATATATATCATGTTAGATATAATCAGTACGTGGTATGCTGACAATCTGCATGATAGGTTGTTAGGATATTGTGATATCCATAAAGATCTTGAAAAGTGTGTGTAAGTAAACACACACACTCACACAATAGTACTAATCAGCAGTACTATACACTGCACAAACACTAGCATTCATGTTGACAATACACTGACTCCAAGTGTAATGATTAAGTATTGTATCAATACATAATACACAGATCCCACTTCCAAACACATGTGCGTGGAAGTGTCAGCGATGGCGATACATAAGGGAACAGGATCAAACAACATGCTGTAGGGCTGGATGGAGTTATCTCCAGACCCGAAGGCAAGATACTGCACCCATTAAACAGCTGGTAACTGTTGGGTGCAGTCCACTCGTCATTCCACACACTATCGCTGGAGCAACATCAATATCTACATTGCATTCTGATAGTTGATACAGATGATCACTTCACATGCATGTACCAACTCAGATCAGCAACCATACATGAATTGACAAAAGGTGGTTGTGGACGTACATACACACAAACATTGTGTTGTGTAAAAACTGCTTAGATTACATCTAGCAGTGTCCAGATGTATTTGAACATAGAGATATCACTTGATATACTCGTTGTATACATCCAAATATATCTTAGGATCTGACACAACTGTGAATTCATTTACAGTTGATATATCTTAAATATCACCAGAGAGTGCATTTGCCTCCATGGGTTTAAATCAGTAAAACCCAGAAATGTGATCAACCTCAGATGTTGATATACAGCATAATTCACTTTTATGCCATGAAATTTGTCATGTGCAAAGGAAAAGTGATTTGCAGTGCTTCTGTACTTTGCAGTCCACACACACACAGAGATATGTATATATATATATATATAGCCAAAAACGGCCAAAATGGGTAAAATCCGTTTGCGATAGATTTGAAAATTGAAAATCGGACCCTATTTTATTTGATAATATGATTTTATACCTATTGAGGTATGAGAAAATCATAATGACACATGTCATATCTCGTGTAACACCCTAGATATTAGGTGTGTAATATATAGGGGTGAACATATTGGCTGTAACGAAAAATCGGTCAAAATACAATACGTGTAATCTTTTGCAAATTCGGGATTGATTTTTTTTGCTATAATGGATATTTATCTATCAAATAACAATCCCTGAAAGACATAACACGTGTAACACCCTGTAACACCCTAATATTTGAATGTGTGTGTCAGGGGTATAACGTACCCTCTGAAAATCACCTAACATCCACTTAGGTATTGAATGCAGTTTTGCTTAAAAATCTTTGCAAAAACGTTATACTGCTTATTTTTTACCTGTATTAGGGTTACTGATATCAAGTAACACCCTAAACACTGTATTGGGTAATAGGGCCACTGTAACCACACATGCCCTAAAATGCCGCCATTATTTCGAAAAACTTCGTTTTTTTGGCATTATTATATCATGCTAAATCATCATAGACATGATAATACTATGGGCAACAACCCTAAAACTGTAGGGCAACAACCCAAAAACTGCAGGGCTACAACCCAAGGACTGTAGGGCTGCAACCCTAAAACTGTAACAGCTGATTCCTATAAGGAATGCATGCTGAATGAGGTATTGGCAATTGACAACTGCCACTGTATCACACACTTCCTTGAGGGGGGAAGAAGGTGGATATATGTATATGCATAACCTCATCATAACATACCGATATACCATATATAACATATAAATCACACACACTCAGTTAGACAATTAGCTGAAGGTATTTTTTGTGCTGTGTTTTGTTTTTAGATGGTTACTATCGAAGAGGAAGAGCATGAGATTCCTGATATCAACCCAGATCATTCGACTTGGTTTTTCGACATTCTTGGTTCATACGATGCATACAGTCGGTTTAAGGTTCCAAAGTGGATTGCTGGTTATGCCGATACACTAACCAGATATGACCACATAGGCTATTATGACAATGTCAGTCGCATGAAACCAGATATGAGCCGGTACAAGGATCCTGCCAATGAGCCTCAGGCACCAGAAGCAGAGTATACAGCAGACAGTCCTCCGATGGTCTTTGTAGATCCAGATGCAGATACAGTACCAGCACCAGCTCCACCAGCTCCACCCAGTTTGGTCCCCAAGGTGAAAATGATGCCACCTAGGGAATTCAAATCAGGACAGGACGCAGAGGTCTGGTTGGAAACAGTGGACAGATATTTCCAGTTCACTTATCCAGGTGTCAATGATAAGGATTTGATCACAGTGTTTCTTACTCTCATACAGAATAACGACAGACACTATTTCCAGGTCGTGGCAAATCAACCAGATGCCACATTTGCAGGAATCAGAGGGATTTTCCTCAGACAGTTTGGTAACCCCCATAAAAGATCAGTGGCTAAAAAACACCTAATGTCACTGAAACAGGAAAACCACACTTTTTCAGATTATCTACGCACATTCACTTCACTGGCTGCACTGGCAGCAGTTGAACTGGAAGATGTGTTGATAAAGGACAGATTCGTCAACAGCGTAGATCCGGAACTTCGCAGACAGTTTCATTTACGATTCCTGACAGAAACAGAAAGGAATAATATGTCGTGGCCACTAACCACACAGATATTGCTTGATTTGAACTACGTCATTCACTCAAAGCAATCAGAAACCCTTCACTATCGGGGTCAGAAGGAGCAGTCATCTGGAGGTCCAGCCAAGAAGGATAAGGACAGAGGACGTGGCCAGAAGCCATATGACAGATCCAACAGAAATCGGAATTGGAATCAGAGTGGCAGCCAGAACTCCAATCAGAATCGGAACAAAGGAAAAGGTGGTAAAGGCAAGGGCAAAGGAAAAGGAAAAGGACAATCACAGAAACAGAATCAGAATAAGACTTGCCATCGTTGTGATCGACCAGGTCACATCGAGAAGGATTGTTGGGCCACCACTACCAATGATGGAAAGCAGATCAAAGGCAAGCCACCAGCTCAGAATCCCTTTCAGAATCAGAGACAGCCACAGAAGAATCAGGGTGCAAAAGATGGGTCTAACAAACTCATTAACACGATCAACACCTTGGTCAAGGAACTGAAGAGTCAGCACAGCATTAATGCAGCAGTTGCAACTCCAGATCCAGTTCCATCAGCTCCAGCTCCTCAGGGAAACTCTCAGGGTACTGCGCAGGTACCGGTGATGAGAGCACCCCGAGGGTAGATCAGCCAGAAAGTGCCACTGAAGCAAGTGGCCGGATTGAGAGTATTTCAGAGGAAGTCCTATCCAGACTGACACTACAGTTTCAGCAGATGGATAATCCCACAGAAAACATCGCACAGATGCAATCTCAGACAGCACAGCTGAAATCGCAGAAAAAGCTGTTGCTGTATAAGGGGAAAGTCCATGGACAGAATACTCACATTTTGGTTGATCCAGGAGCCACATCGTCTTTCATCGACAGACAGTTCGCTGCTCAGCTTGGTATAGCTCCCACAGATTCTTCATCATTCTCAGTGGGGTTGGCTGGAGGAAGCCAATTACCCTGTACATCCTATCTTCCCAATGCTACATTCACGCTGGGCAAGTATAAGGATTCAGTAGATCTCTACATCATTGACATGAAACCATTCACTGTCATTCTGGGTCAAGATTGGTTGGAGAGGAGGAATCCACATATTGACTTTCAGACCAAAAATCTGACGATCACTAGGAAGCATTCATCAGGCTCCAGTATTCGCACAGTATTGTCCAGAGTTGAGCAGACTCCAGACTCAGATGGCCTTCCTGAAATGGAATTGGTCAGTGCCACCACTATGAGGAAACATCTCCGTCGCATTCGATCCAGTGGTTCGGCTGAAGAAGCCGTAGCATATCTCTTTTTCCTCTCCGAGGTCGATGGTGAATTGGTCTTTGCAGCATCAGACTCAGACACCACAATGGAAGACCCCGAGGTCACAGCAGCACGTGATCAAGTGAGAGAAGACTTTTCAGACGTTTTCCAAGAGGATCTTCCGGCTGGTCATAGGCCAGAGCGGTTTGAAGGTGGATATCATAGAATCGACATCGAACCTGGACATAAGCCTCCTTCACAGCCAGTACGCACCATTCCAGCACCCATGATGGAGGAACTCAAACGGCAAATCATCAAATATGTCGAGTTGGGTATCCTTCGTCCATCATCATCGCCATATGGATGCCCAATCATTTTCGCTCCTAAGCCAGGGGGAAAGTGGAGGATGTGTTGTGATTATCGTGCCCTGAATAACATCACCGTCAAGGACACGTATCCACTACCACCACATGACACCCTGGTCTTCCGAGGAACATCATCTCAGATCGAGACCCCAGATTCACCTCTACATTCTGGCAGACACTGTGGAAATCTACTGGTACGAGATTGTCCATGACGTCATCACACCATCCACAGTCGAATGCTGCCAATGAGAGGAGCCATGCCTTCATTGAGGACATCCTCAGGTATTTTTCAAATTGTTGATTCATGATATGATTTCACCATCCTCTGGTTTACAAACTGATTAGTAGCATTTTCATTTTCAGGTGTTGTTGCAATGATACTTCAGCCAATTCGTGGGAGGACAAGTTGCCTCTGGTGGAGTTTGCAATTAACAATACCGTTTCTGCATCAACTGGTTATTCACCATTTTATCTCGACTCGATGGCGCAACCACTTTCGCCTCATGACCTGGTTATCACTATTCCGCCAGAAGCTCCTGTTCCAATACAAGAAGCTATTCGAGATCATTTTGACCAGTACTCGGCTGTTCATGCCAACGCGGTAGACAACATTTCCCGAGCAGCAGAAATTAGCCAAGCCAGATTCAATAAGACTCACATGCCTAAGCAGTTTGCAGTTGGGCAGAAAGTTCTTTTACGGACCGAGTTTATTCAATGGACTGGTTTGACAGAGGCAGGCAGACACTTTAAGCAGCCATATATTGGGCCGTTCACTATTTCCAAAGTGCTTAGCCATGGACGTGCATACGAGTTAGATTTCGGAAATCTTGATATCCGTATTCATCCGGTACAGCCTGTTTCCAGATTAGAGCTGTACAATGACTCGATCCAAGCACCTTTGCCTCTGCCACAGATGATCACCGAAGAAGGGCAACCACTGTTTGAGATATCACATATACTCTCGGATAAGTTCACTAGAGGTGTCAAATACTATTTAGTACGATATGCAGGCTACGGTCCTGAGCATGACACCTGGGTCAAAGCCACAGAGCTGACCAATGCAGCAGACATTATAGCTGCCTATGAAGGCTAAACATTATATTAAGCCTTATGCCCTTACTTCTTGTAATATATACTAATACATATCGATCATCTATATAACCTTGCTCTTAATGTTTATCATTATGTTGCATTGAAGCGGGAATTGATCCTTCCTTGCTAAAGGTGTAGTGAGCCTTGTTCAAAATCATACCCTTGCACAGATACGCACACATGCGAGATATCATATCTGTGGATAAATAAAAACTGCTAAATGCTACCTTTGCCAAAACCGTGGTTTGTCATCGGATTCTTGGCCAGTCATCCGAAGCTACCGGAGACATCGACTAGGGTAGACGGAGTTGTGATCCTAAGTTGTGCTTGACAAACATAACTAAATAAATTTCACATTAGTACGTGGCGAATCCATTCTCACTCATCGCGATAGATGTTCGTCAAAGCGTGCGTACTGGACAAAAATATTGAGGAGTTGAGCAGACCGGTAAAGGATTATAAGTCCAATTCCGTTAAGCAGGGCCGCTCCGTTTGCATTAAAACAAGCCCCTTTGTTCGTTTATTATCGAAATCGGGCTCCCCATCACCGCCTAGGATCCTCCAAAGTAGCTTAAGGAGGGGAGGAAGAGTTGGGTGCACTATATTAGGCCGAGAATCGTTCGAATATAATTCGTTATAATCGTGGGATCATCGATCGCGCAAAGGCGACGACGGCTAGCGCAAATAATCCGTAACGTAGACTTCGGATGCTTTGAATCGTCTAGCACATACATGATAACGTGTGGATCAATCAGTAATCCAGCGTAGGATTGTATCGCGAAAACGCTCTTCATTGAACCTTGGAACGTCACTCAACGATACGATTTCCGAAAAGGTGGGCTACATCCTAAGGACTGTATGGCTAAATGCCTAAGGTGAGGGACTAAAGTGGACTCAGTTCCCCCCAATAACCTAAAAACACCATGAGGGACGCCTCAAATCGGTGTAAGAAGACTGGTACCAGCAAGAAGCGACAACAACAAAGACATCAAAGACATATACAAAGGTATGCCCGTTGTGAGGACACAACTCTCTTAAGAGGGGAGATCTGTCAGGGTTATGACCGATGACATATGTGTCATACATGTCATACGTGTCATTCCGCTGTCATATCATGTCATGTCATGTCATATATTATTATGACAGTCGGTCGTGTCATATATTATTATGACAGTCGACAGTATGGTCGATCATGACTGTACAGGTCGAGTCGCGTCATACATTTATGACAGTCGTCAGTACGGTCGACTATGACATGTACAGTCATACCATTTGTCATTCACTCACCTTGAGTGACACCTGTCATCGAGAGGCCAGGTTGTGGCATCGAGATGACAAAGCAAGATGAAGTCTTGAAGAACCGAAAGTGTTCGGAGAAAACTCATCTTCGCTTCTAGCATGTTCTGAACAAGCATGCGAGTATCATATGGCTTATTCGTTCAGCCGATACTGATTGTTCAACCAATGCCTTGGGTTCACAACCCAATTGTGGTGGCATCTATGAGATGCGGGGCATTGCGTAAAATGAGGTAGCGTTGGGCTACAGTAGTCACTTCTGAAGAAGCACTGCACTCATATCCACACAGACGCTGTGTGAGCTATTAACGTTCCATAATAGCCTCGCTATATATCATATATCATATCGCTTCCAAGCGAACCCTTAAGAGTCACCCTCCGATCGCTCCAGGCTCTCGTGGTGGCTATCTTTCAGGCCTGGGCGCAGTCGGACGATGGGGCGGCAGTGAGAGAGAAGCACACGCTGGGGACGGACGGCAAGCCCTCCGCTCTCGTCACGTCGTCGGAGTACGCGGTGCTCCTTGAGGAGATCGCGGCCTTGAAGGCCTTGGTGCAACGGAATATTCGCGAAAATGAGAGTGGGTTTACTCTCACTTTACTCTCATTTTTTGGGGTATCATTTTTTCGAGGTTTTTTCGTGGAACTGGCACATAAATATGATATATAAGTATCCCCACTAATCACCATGGCGATTTCCCTCCGTTTTGTATATTTTTTGAAGGGATTTGTGGCTTACGGAGTCCCGCGTACTAGGTGATTTAGAGTAATTCAATGAATATGACCAAAACATGATATATCTGCTGAGATATGCAATAATTCATCAGGATAATATACAAAGTATGCCATATTCATGAAAAAAGTGAAATGGGAAAGCTCAGGTAAGGTGGATGACCACTTTCGAGGCTTACGACCAGGCGGTTGGGTTAGGGTTTGCTGTGAAAATAGGCAAAGAAGTCATCGCAGCAATAGTAACTGAAGGTAACAAATAACCTTTCTTAGTAATATGTCAGAAAGGAATACGGGTACCGCCACGGGTAACATGTGGTGGGAGGGACTGAGGCCTCAAAAGTTTCATCAGCTCAGGGTTTCCCAATTTACATAGGTCGCGTAGGCCTCCAGCCATGCACAGCGATGAGGTAAGTGTCCTGAATGAGGAAAGCAACTTTGTTATCAACAAGCTACTCAGTGTTATCAACTACAACTTTCAAGAACTCTTCCTTCTCTTCCCCACCAGGTATCCCACCCGCAGGTGGGTTTTGGCGCTCATCCCAGCAGGTTAGCACTTCGTCGGGACTAAACGGATGCCAACCTCGGTGCCGCTGTCCTCCACGCCTGAACGCCTCTGGACGAAACAAAAGGTCCCGCTGCTTGAACATACGTTTGGTGTTTTTAGACGTGGCTGTCAGATGTCCTGCGCGAGGAATCCAGAATTGCCAGTGCACCATGCGCTGCGATTCCACAGGGCGCCTGCTTCAATTCCGGCGGCACCACTGCCTCTTGGGCAAACAGCAAGGTATGTGAAAACAAACACACGGTGAAGCACTATAAGTCAGGTGCTACGCTCGCATATGTCAACCGTGAAACTGTGAAGCTATACACAAGATAATACGATGTGTTATAGCTTCCGCCGAAAGAATGTGATGACAGCCCCTAAGGTGTCAGATGTGGAAATGACAGATGCTATGAGCTGTCTGACTACCGAAGTCGATATCGGAGATGGCGCTGATGACAGTGAAGAAGTCATAGTAGTCGAACCATATCGGTGATGACACAGATGATGATGACACTGTCGGCGTGCCAAATCCAGCACACCACCTCGAGTGAGGTGGGCAGACCAGAATGAATACACTCATACCAATCTCCAGTCCAGACCAGAAAGAACCACAATCATGCCTGCCAGGGCTGAAAACCCCAAAAAGCTGGACAAAGTCCACACGGTCCTGGCAGGCCTATCAGCTCCCTGTCTCTAGTGCCACTCCTCCACCGGGGGAATAGTATGCTGCTGTGCCCTGAGGGTCCGCACACCGCGGTGCCATGCAGCCGGATGCTTCGTCAGGGATATGACAAGGAGTACCCGAAGGCAGGTCCAGGTCACCCCGTCACCGTCAGACTTACAGACAAAGGAAGATGTAGGGAGGGTCACAGCGGGTGGAGGCAGAGGCTCTCACGTACGAGACAGGTGCCGGTCACGGGTCCCCGAAGGGTACATAAGGTCGTAGGAGTCAAGGTACGGCATGCAACATTCACATAACAGGTCTTGTGCATGCTTGCTAAACCTCTAGGCTAACTGTCATTCTATCGGTTGGTTGTATTCTGCATATATTTTCAAAACCAAATCATAAAGTACCTGCAACAAAGTACCTGCAAAGCACAGTCAGATACAAAACCCAAAACAGGACAAAACAGAGGGTACTCACAGTCAGATCATGCTGCTGCTTTCTGAGTAGGCCTCCATGTCGAAAATCCAAAAGATCTGGCAGCCTGAATCACTGCCTTTTGCATATCCATGTAGCTGTCAAAGAGCATGTTGAAGTAGGGCACGGTGTTCTTGGTGGGAGGAACCGGCTTGGTGTAGGGGTCAGCCAAGTTCTTCTCCGAAGGTACCCTCCAGCATATGATCCAGCCCAGTCTGACAAAGTCTCTGAGCATATGGAATCTGACCAGAACATGCTTGATCTTCTGGGACAGTGGGATATTCTCAGCAATAGATCTCCATGCATCATTATCCAGGAGAAGAGGAACTGGAAGCTCCAATCTGGGGCAGGTCGCTGAGGCTGGAAGGTATTCTGTGCTTCTCATATTCTGATAGTCCACTGGCCTGCGGTCTGATTCTGAATAAATCTCGAGCTCATCTGTCACTGACTTGCCATCAGGCCTGACACCACCGACTCCTGTTGATACGGCTATGCAGACAAGCGCCGTGAATACATTATCAATATACAAAATAAACACTGCAAAGTTGAACAGCAATGCAAGTGTACGGATGAGCGGGTTTGTGAGTGCAGTCTCTGTAAGAAGATCTGCTGAAGCACAACGCTTCCTCACTTTTGTACCTAACGTCTCCCATCATCTTAGATGGTACCGCCATTGGGTTGTGAACCCGAGACGTAGGTTGAACGACCAGCATGGTAATAACGACTAGTTCGTTCATGCTGCGCATGCGAGTTCCGCGCATGCTGAAAGCCAAGATGGTTCTTGTTTGTTTTCAAGATGTATCTTTGCTTTGCCATCTTCGAGTTCGACATACGAACTCTCGATGACAGGGATGCCTGATGATATGACATTATCATCTGGCGACATGTACAGTCATCGTCGACCGTACTGACGACTGTCATAAATATATGACGCGACTCGACATGTACAGTCATGGTCGACCATACTGTCGACTGTCATAATAATATATGACGCGACCGACTGTCATAATAATATATGACGCGACCGACTGTCATAATAATATATGACGCGACCGACTGTCATAATGTATGACATGACATGGTATGACATGTCTGACAGGTATGACATGTATGACACATATGTCATCGGTCATGACCCTGACAGATCTCCCCTCTTAAAAGAGTTGTGACCTCACAACGGGCATACCTTTGTATATGTCTATGATGTCTTTGTTGTTGTTGCTTCTTGCTGGTACCAGTCTTCTTACACCGATTTGAGGCGTCCCTCATGGTGTTTTTAGGTTATTGGGGGGAACTGAGTCCACTTTAGTCCCTCACCTTAGGCATTTAGCCCTACAGTTCTTAGGATGTAGCCCACCTTTCCGGAAATCGTATCGTATTTCAGAGTGACGTTCCAAGGTTCAATGAAGAGCGTTTTCGTGATACAGATTGACGCTGGATTACTGATTGATCCACACGTTATCATGTATGTACTAGACGATTCAAAGCATCCGAAGTCTACGTTACGGATTATTTGCGCTAGCCGTCGTCGCTTTGCGCGATCGATGATCCCACGATTTAACAATTTATAATCGAACGATTCTCGGCCTGATATAGTGCACCCAACCCTTCCTCCCCTCCTGAAGCTACTATGGAGGTTCACAGGTAGCGATGGGGAGCCCGATTTTTGGGGCTTGTTTTAATGCAAACGGAGAAGGCCCTGCTTACGAGATATCGGAGGGTCTTTATAAGTCCACTTTAAATCCTCACCCGTCTGCCAAACTCCTTTTATGGTCCAGTACGCACGCTTTGACGAACATCTGTCGCGATGAGTGAGAATGGATTCGCCACGTACTAATGTGAAATTCGTTTTAGTTATGTGTGTCAAGCATAACTCAGGATCACAACTCCGTCCACCTCAGTTATCCGGTAGCGCGGATTTACTGGCCACAGAATCCGATGACAAACCACGGTCTTGGCAAAGGTAGCATTTAGCAGTTTTTATTTATCCACAGATATGATATCTCGCATGTGTGCGTATCTGTGCAAGGGTATGATTTTGAACAAGGCTCACTACACCTTTAGCAAGGAAGGATCAATTCCCGCTTCAATGCAACATAATGATAAACATTAAGAGCAAGGTTATATAGATGATCGACATGTATTAATATATATTACAAGAAGTAAGGGCATAAGGCTTAATATAATGTTTAGCCTTCATAGGCAGCTATAATGTCTGCTGCATTGGTCAGCTCTGTGGCTTTGACCCAGGTGTCATGCTCAGGACCGTAGCCTGCATATCGTACTAAATAGTATTTGACACCTCTAGTGAACTTATCCGAGAGTATATGTGATATCTCAAACAGTGGTTGCCCTTCTTCGGTGATCATCTGTGGCAGAGGCAAAGGTGCTTGGATCGAGTCGTTGTACAGCTCTAATCTGGAAACAGGCTGTACCGGATGAATACGGATATCAAGATCTCCGAAATCTAACTCGTATGCACGTCCATGGCTAAGCACTTTGGAAATGGTGAACGGCCCAATATATGGCTGCTTAAAGTGTCTGCCTGCCTCTGTCAAACCAGTCCATTGAATAAACTCGGTCCGTAAAAGAACTTTCTGCCCAACTGCAAACTGCTTAGGCATGTGAGTCTTATTGAATCTGGCTTGGCTAATTTCTGCTGCTCGGGAAATGTTGTCTACCGCGTTGGCATGAACAGCCGAGTACTGGTCAAAATGATCTCGAATAGCTCTTTGTATTGGAACAGGAGCTTCTGGCGGAATAGTGATAACCAGGTCATGAGGCGAAAGTGGTTGCGCCATCGAGTCGAGATAAAATGGTGAATAACCAGTTGATGCAGAAACGGTATTGTTAATTGCAAACTCCACCAGAGGCAACTTGTCCTCCCACGAATTGGCTGAAGTATCATTGCAACAACACCTGAGGATGAAAAAATACTACTTAATCAGTTTATAAACCAGAGGATGGTGAAATCAAATCATGAATCAACAATCTGAAATTTACCTGAGGATGTCCTCAATGAAGGCATGGCTCCTCTCATTGGCAGCATTCGACTGTGGATGGTGTGACGATGTCATGGACAATCTCGTACCAGTAGATTTCCACAGTGTCTGCCAGAATGTAGAGGTGAATCTGGGGTCTCGATCTGAGATGATGTTCCTCGGAAGACCATGGAGCTTGAAGATATGCTGCATATAGATAGAAGCAGTATGCTGAGCTGTCCAGGTCATGCTGAAGGGAATGAGATGACAACGATGAGAGAATTGGCACATCACCACAAATATACTGTCGTGCCCATTAGTGGTGATAGGCAGGTCAGTGATCCAATCAAGAGATACATCTAGCCATTTTGTCTTAGGCACGGAATATCGTATATGTGCCTGACCATAAGGCTTGTGTCGCCTCGTTTTCTGGCGCTGACAAACGGGGCACTCCCGAATGTACTTGATGGCTGCCGTTGTCATTCCTGGCCAATAATACCGGCTACGCAGAAGATGAAGCATGCGATTTTTGCCTACATGACCAGAAATAGTGGCTGAGTGGCACTCATGAAGAAGAATGTGGCGAAGTTGTGTGATCTCACCGTCATCTGTGGGGACTTTAGCTGTTGGTGGAATGTACAGCTGTCTGCCATATATGGTCTTACGATAGATCAACCCCTGAATGAGCTCGAAGCTGTAGGAATCGTAAATGGAACTGTTTGCGAAGATCTGGATCTATGCTGTTGACAAATCTGTCCTTTATCAACACATCTTCCAGTTCAACTGCTGCCAATGCAGCCAGTGAAGTGAATGTGCGTAGATAATCTGAGAAAGTCTGGTTTCCTTGCATCAGTGACATTAGATGTTTTTTAGCCACTGATCTTTTATGGGGGTTACCAAACTGTCTGAGGAAAATCCCTCTGATCCCTGCATATGTGGCATCTGGTTGATTTGCCACGACCTGGAAATAGTGTCGGTCATTATTCTGTATGAGGGTCAGGAAAACTGTGATCAGGTCTTTGTCTGGAACTCCTGGATACGTGAATTGGAAGTATCTATCCACGGTTTCCAACCAAACCTCTGCGTCCAATCCTGATTTGTATTCCTTTGGTGGTGTCATTTTCACCTTGGGAACCAAACTGGGTGGTGCTGATGCTGGTGCTGGATCTGCATCTGGATCTGTGAAGATCATTGGAGGATTGTCTGCAGTATATTCATCATCTGGTTCCTGAGGCTCGTTTTCAGGATCCCGATATCTGCTCATATCAGGCTTCATGCGGCTGATATTGTCGAAGAACCCTATCTTGTCGAATCTGGTCTGGGTATTATCATAACCAGCGTGCCATTTTGGGATCTTGAAACGACTGTATGCATCATATGAGCCTAAGATGTCAAAGAACCATGTAGACGGATCTGCATTGATGGGTGGAATATCTGGATCTTCTGCTTCTGCCATCTAAGAAAAACAAAACACAACACCAAAATCTCTTCAGCTAACTGAGTGTGTGTTGATATATATATACCTATGTTATATATGGTATATCTGTATATTATGATG
Source organism: Cymbomonas tetramitiformis (assembly GCA_001247695.2). Lineage (NCBI taxonomy): Eukaryota > Viridiplantae > Chlorophyta > Pyramimonadophyceae > Pyramimonadales > Pyramimonadaceae > Cymbomonas > Cymbomonas tetramitiformis. Next base: position 24,445 of record LGRX02024903.1, on the reverse strand, counting down.
AGGTTATACATATACATATATCCACCTTCTTCCCCCCTCAAGGAAGTGTGTGATACATTGGCAGTTGTCAATTGCCAATACCTCATTCAGCATGCATTCCTATAGGAACCAGCTGTTACAGTTTTAGGGTTGCAGCCCTACAGTCATTGGGTTGTAGCCCTGCAGTTTTTGGGTTGTTGCCCTACAGTTCTAGGGTTGTTGCCCACAGTATTATCATGTCTGTGATGATTTAGCATGATATAATAATGCCAAAAAACGAAGTTTTTCGAAATAAAACTGGCATTTTAGGGCATATGTGGTTACAGTGGCCCTGTTACTCAATATGGTGTTTAGGGTGTTACTTGATATCATTAACCCTAATACAGGTAAAAAATAAGCAGTATGATGTTTTTGCAAAGATTTTTAAGCAAAACTGCATTTAATACCTACATAAATGTAAGGTGGTTTTCAGGAGGTACGTTACACCCCTGTTACACACATTTAATTTTAGGGTTGTTACAGGGCGTTACACATGCTGCATAAATCAGGGATTGTTATTTGATATATAAACATTCATTTCAGCAAAAAAAATCAATCCGAAATTTTCAAAATGTGTTTTACGTACAGCATTTTGAGCGATTTATCGTTACAGCAATAGCGTTACCCCTATATATTCAACACCTAATATTTAGGGTGTCACACAGATATGACATGTGTCATTATGATTTCCTGATACCTTAATAGGTATAAAATCATAATTTTAAATAAAATGGGCACACATTTTTCATTTTGAAATTAAACGTGGAGCATTTTTACCCATTTTACAGCTTTTTCGGCTATCTGAAATATTGCTTTAGTGACATATCTCAGTGTATATGTGGAATGTAAGTACAGAATCACTGTGAGGATCTTCACTTTTGCATATGACAAATTTCATAGCAAATAAGTGAGTTGTGCTGTATATCAACATTTATGGTTGACAGCATTCTGGGTTTTATTGATTTAAACCCATGCACAGCAAATGTACTTTTCTGATTATGTATAGATTAATCAACTTAAGTGGATACACCCACTTTAGTGATATTTCTCAACCTATGATTTGTTTTGAGCATAGGTCTGTGCTCTTAAGATTTATCAAAGTGATATATCTCATTTAGAACAAATCTGGACTTTGCTGGATACAATCACAGCAACTTGACCGCTTCTCCAGGGCGGAGGGGGTCTGATCACCAGGGTGTGACCTCACTTCCCCGAAGGGCAGGGTCAGGGACTGGGGTACTTCTGGTTCTGACCGCTTCTCCTGGGTGGAGAGGGTTTGATCGCCAGAGTGTGACCTCACTTCCCCGAAGGGCAGGGTCGGGGACTGGTCGCCGGCCAGTCATTCGTCATCCTCAACTGGGGGGAGGTCGTCGCCCTCCACAAGTTCGATGCCAGCGAGTGCCGCCAGGGTCTGGTAGCTCTGCTCGTCCTCACAGCTTGCGAGCGCCAACACCTCCTCGGAGAACTCCTCTGGAACGCCGTCCACCCGGGAGAGGTCCTCCTGCTGTTCGATGGCCCAGACGACAACGGCCACGAATCCAGGAGAGTTTGCCAGCCGGGCAGGAGCGTTGGCTCTCCACTCCTTCAGCTTGGCCTCGTCCGTGCAGTTGCGGACGATGTGCTCCGCGGAGCCGCAGGCGAAACACCGGCGAACCTTCGGTGCGTCAGGGCGGGAGAGACCAGGTGGTGGTGGTAACGGGGTGACCGCCGCGGCAGCGGCAGTAGTGGGCCCGTTCTCCAGCATGGCGAGCGCTGGGCGGTTCGAGGAGGGGGTGCGCATGAAGAAGGGGGAACGAGGAGGTGGGTTTGCGAAGGAGACAGTTCGGGGAGGGCGGTCTGCAGTGCGCCTCTGAGCTGCCAGAGAAGACGGCAGTTGTATACGAAAAAAATGTACTTACGGAGGCAAAAATTGCGCACGTATAGCCGGAAGTACAGCTCTCCCCCTGTAATACAACGAAAGTTTTGAAAGGTCCGTGGGCGAGTTGCGCAGGGGCGAAATCGCAGCACAAAGATACCAAATGTGCCAGGGGCACTACGACGGATACTCGGAATGATGTTTTTGATTGAAACGTGCAAAGGTACACAATTCGGTTTTTATAATATACTGGATCAGGGCCAGATTGAGGTGCAAACGATAGTTCGGTTCCGAGTTCTGAAGGCTAAACACTTCTCAAGTGCTCTACTTATTCACTCCTCACTCGGGCTGCAGGGTCAACCACCCGGCACCCGATGTCACACCACGGCTCAACGTTCAATTCCTGATCCGATCTCATTTCTAATTCCGATTCGTCATTCTCGATTCAGATGTTACGTCGACGGGCTGACACGATGACTGTCATACAGTACTGTCATACTACTGTATTGTCATACTGGCATACTGTCATACCCCCGACATCTGATACTCGATTTCATTGTCTTTCCGATCCCGATGCGAATCTGGCCATTCCCCGAGGATCTGACTAAGTGCCACAATGACCACCCCACAGTACTGTCATACTACTATGGTGGCATAGTGTCATAGTGTCATACTGTCATACCCCGGACATATGGTACTCATTCTCATCGTGATTTCAAGCCCAATTTCACTGTCATCGTGTCAATCCCAGATTACTCCCGATGACACACATACAGACGCATAGACATATCGGCTCACGCTGTGCCTCCGGGCACAGTTCAAAACTTTATTTTGAGGAAAATCATTATATGCTCGTATGATTATATACATGGGGCTTGGGGGGGCTTCGGTCCCGAAAAGGTGGGAGTGAGGGTGCGGGGATGGGGATGGGGTTTGGGATTTGGGTCAAAGCCCCCAAACGATTATTTACAGGGTCTTTCGGTTCTTTATGAAATTCAACGTCCTGTAGTGTGCAATACTTGTTTGAGTATATCGAGTTCTAGGTTTCAGTGTCACGAGTGATGGTCACTCAGCCTACTACGGGCAAGTAAAAGGTGACGTATTTTAGGGGTCACGGTGTGGTCAAATCCAGCAGGTGCATTGCATCGGTGATGTGCAGATCCATCGCATTTGTGATTTGCGGATCCATTGCATCAGTGATATGCATCCGTGATGTGAAGATGCAGTGAATATATATTATATTTACGTTGAAATAGAAGCCCAAGTAATACAAGCGCGGTAATCCTGCCAAGCAGGCAACTGAAAACAAAAGGGGCTGCTTTCTAAATCATAGCGCCCCCCGAAGGGCTCGTCTAAATCGTGTCAACAAAGGAAACCGCAGCATGATAAAAACACGCAAAACGCTAAAAGGTCATGCTGGCGGAGAAACATCGTGTGGCCGCGTCGGTGGTGGGGGGGCAGTTAATCTGTGATGTGTAGATGCAATGTGTAAGCGATAAATACATGCAATACGCCAGCGGGGGTTGTATCTCACTCGCTTGCACAACATACGTGACAATCGTTTCCGTTGCGTAAGGATACAAGCCATATTCGAATATCGGTTTGAATAGGGCCATATAAATTATCATGTAAGCTGTTCCCGTTTTCACACGATAGCTAGAACACAACCTTCTCCCCTGGCTGGGGACCGACGCACGTTATGTTAAATAAAGTAAGAGTCCTCACATAATTAGTATCGTGCATATATCTTGGCAGAAGTGTAGGAATGCTATGCTTCAACCCTATGGGGGATGAAAGGGATTATTTTCCAGCAAGGAACTCGGTCATGACGTCAACCTTGCACGCCAACCGTGCATCATGTTACCAGTCATATTGAGCACACCTCATAATACACGAGATCTATACGAGATATCTGTCGTGGTCAAGAAAATAAGTGCAGATACACTTCTTGAAAACCAGTGCTTTACCTGCACTGGTAACGTTACAGCTCCACTTTCCGTGTATTATAGTGTAACGAATTAGGAGTTCTGAGAACTATCTATCTAGACAAATACCGTGAACTCGAGACAGGGAAGTCTTATTCATTTTCCAGGTGCCCACGTCAAGATGGAATGACACACAGGTGCACCACCGTGTGAACGCCCTGGCGCACGTAAGAATTTCCCCACCTCCTCGCGCTCCAGTGTGGATGGATTATGGTCGCTGCGGTCTCCTTGTGGTCTGTGAAACATGAAAAGGCAGCAGTTAGGCATATCTAATAGCGTATATTAATGAGACAACCCTCGTCATCAACTGACGTCTCCAAACAATCCGGCTTTAGCACAACTGCATTTCTAAACCAAATCACACGAGCATACTTGTGTATGTAGGGAGGCGAGCGATTAACGCGTACCTTCCAACTCGCTTGCCTTCAGTTGTCCAAGATGAAAGTCTCGCTTGCTCGTAGGAATCCCTGCCGCGAAAGTTCGCCTCTGCCAAGAACTTCGCGCGGGAATTGTCGTGAATTTCTATCCCTCCATTCCTATAATAAAACCCGTGCTTCTCTGGGTTCAGATGGCTATCCCGTCCAGTCTCCAGATAACCGGTGCTTTGCCAGTGCTCTGCGTCGCCCATCTTGTTATTCCTGGTGTTAAATGTGAAAAGCCAAGAAAAGGCGAGACGTGTTCAGTTGTTATGAAGAGAGGGGCTGAGTCGAGTTGACGAGTTAACTTTAAAGCCAATCAACGTAAGTTATTGAACGTGCGATACTGTTTAAGTTACTTAAGAGACGGATATGTTCACTAAAACGGGCGTGGTTTTTTCTTTTTCTTTTTTGTTCACTAAAGATCACAAAACTAATATACCGTCTGAATGTCCTCTCTTCTTGAGCAAGCGAATCTAGTGTGAAGTCGCAAAAACAGTTTTCTACTTTGCTTGGGATGGGTGGAGCCTGTTGGTCTGTTGTATTTGTTTCAGACGATCGAAGGATCGGCAAATAGAAATTGGAAATGGCTAAATGCAAAATGGTGTGGGTGCACGCGGCTATTCCTATTGAGCTGTTGATGTTGCACGCGGCCCCGTTTTGTATGAAAATATTTTTTTATAGTAAAGAACTATAGCTTTCAAGGAGGGGGTTATGGGGGGTGAGCACTCACCCCCCCTTCCCCTTCCGGCTATAACGCAAGAGAGTACGAATCGACGGTTTCTAAATATTGATTCAGGCGCGTGACACGATGTTCGGTGTGAAATATGCATCGTGTTCGGCCGTAACTTGTATGCGTTTGCTTGAAGTCACACCGTGACCCCTCGTAAATCCGTCACATGTCGCTTGCCCGTAGTAGTGTCTCGCTGGCTGACCGTCACCGGTTGCGGTCACCGAAACCGAACCGTTTTATCTTCTCACAAGTTTACGTTCACGTTCTGATTCGAAACCCTGGTTTAGGGTTCAGCCAACGACGCGGAATATCCAAGCAGAGTTATATCCGGATATGACAAGTTTGGACTCACCGCGCACACTTTACGATTTAGGCACTGCGACTTGGCCACGAGTGGCTAAACGTAGACGCTTGGGATGGAGTGAGCGGTTGGCTCGTGGGGCACGCGCGGTACGGGCGGTATGGCCTAAGTGTCCTGGTTGATTTGTCACAACGTTCGGCTACCAAACTCAGACCGCTTGTACGAGGGGGGTGCGGCCGCTTCAGAGAGACCCCCCTTTCACATTTACCCCCAGCGCGCCCGTCTCAGCCTTTGGCAACCACCCCAACCATGACCCCCCTTACGGTAATTGTCACGGGGATGCCAACGTTTCCCCCCCTAGGGGGGAGCAGTGGTGCGCCCTTGTGTCACCCCTCGCCTGGATGTCACTTGCAGTATTGTCTGTGTCACTGTGTCACAGGCTCCCGAACCCTAAAGCGTGCTAAGCATTTGTTATATCTGACTTTAGTTCTTACAAGCCTTTCACACCTGCATTTTCACAGTTACATTTACAACATATATATATCTGTTGTAGCACGGATGCGCGTGCGAGAAATTGTCATGGCATTTTGCATCCGACGAAACGGGGGGGCTCCTCAGCTCCCCCGAACGTTTCCGTCCGTCACAATTCTAATATATATTAGAGTTTCAACGCTCGCGATCTTTTTGTACATCGAAAAATGACATGGCATCTGGGAATGGCATGGCATCGACATCATCCCATATCCCAAGTTCCGAGTGTTGTGTCAACACCCTCCACCCAGGGACATTCTCACGAACACGGCAGTACAGTACTGAAAGGGAGCGGCGTCTCACATTGGGAATGGGCGTCATGCAGGGCATCCCCGCCCAGCGCAGCTGCCCGATTCATCTCCACATCCACCGCACACCACGTCGGAGCCTCGGCGGTGTGGATGGACATGAATTTCAATAGCGTTGCGAACAAGGAGTGGTATCGAAAGTTTTAGGCCTCATCGATAGTTTTTCGATAGGCAGAAGTTTCGATATCAATCGATAACAATAGGTGTAAATAGGTATCGATCACTATCGATAGGTAAGTTTGGGTATCGATCGATAACGATAGTTATGAAAACGTATCAATAAATAAGTACCAAATTCGATATATCGATATATCGATACATCGATATGTTACCACTACTTCTCTAATAACACATCGAAAGCAAACTACAGATCTAGAACTCTACCGTATTCATAGCAGCCATCAAAGAGTGCTCAATCGTGCCCTCGGTTAATTTTTTCCTAAGGCATGCTACTAACCTTGGAAATCTGATACTCTATGTCAAGGTTATGACCGATGACATATGTGTCATACATGTCATACGTGTCATACCTGTCAGACATGTCATACCATGTCATACCATGTCATGTCATGTCATGTCATGTCATGTCATGTCATGTCATGTCATGTCATGTCATGTCATGTCATGTCATGTCATGTCATGTCATGTCATATATTATAATGACAGACATTCGTCAGTACGGTCGACTATGACATGTACAGTCATATCATCTGTCATTTATTCAAGGTAAGACTTGAATGACACTTGTCATCGAGAGGCCAGTATGTCGGACTCGAGATGGCAAAGCAAGATTGAGCCTTGAAGTACGAATGGTTCGGAAACAAGAACTCATCTTCGCGCTTCAAGCATGTTCTGAACAAGCATGTGAGTATCATATGGCTTATTCGTTCAGCCGATACTAATTGTTCAACCAATGCCTTGGGTTCACAACCCGATAGCGGTAGCATCTATGAGATGCAGGGCATTCGGTATAGATGAGGTAGCGTTGGGCTACAGCAGTAACTTCGGACGAAGCTCTGCACTCATCACCCGCTCTTACGTCGCACGCGTTGTTACTGTTCAATAACATCCGTGCTATCTTATCATATCATATTATATCATAGGGCTCGCTTGTGAGACCTTATCAGTCGGTATTCTGCTCCGGTCAAGGCGAGAACGAGGACAATCATAGTGTGAGTGCAGCATAGATATCAAATATTGTGTACGCAGGTTGCGGAGCGCGAATAATAACAGGCGTCGCAATCGCATACATACTGATATATCTGCATATTGACCGCTGCATAAGCGAATATTGTGCGCGAGGATATATCGTCATATTCGCAGTCGCAGATCGTACATCGCAGCTGATCGTCACCTATACAACGCGAGAAGGTGTGCATGCCGCATATATATGCGCAGCGATCACATATACGCGCAGATACGATTTGCAGTTGTACGAAATTCGCAATATGAGACGCGGACACAAAAATCATCATCGGAATCATGATCCGCGCGAAAAATAGCACTTGTATCATGTGCTGTTCATATGCGACAAGATTTGCTCATTATCAGCAGCGCGCACCATCGCGATTTCGATGATCGCAATAAATCGCTTACTGTACACGACGATTTCTTTGCAGTTTTTTTATGACGATATCAGTTTGCAAAATGTCATCAAAATACCGTCAATAGTTGCAATAATCACTGATGCATCATCTGCGCGCGTCATGATATCTGGACAGAATATGTGTATACTTACTGGGATTATCATAAATGATGACGCACGATGACAGTATATTGCAGCATGCCGTACAAATCTCTGATGCTTGCCGAGTTATTATAATTCATTCACTGTCAGATTCGTATACACACCTGCAATCATGATTGTGTACTGCATACATGCCGTGTGAGTAGCTTGCACACACATATACGCTCAACATGACAGATAATTGAATACTCTGCAGCAACATCATATTGTGCATTATTGAGTGTGTGGAGATTATAATGCTTGCAGCACCACATACACACACACATATACTTGTAGTACACACCATGATTGAGTATATACTGGGTGCATGCAGCAGATGTACATTACATTATATCACATGTACATTATTATACTGAGCAACTGCATCACTGTGACATGTGCATGCATTATTCATACAACTTGATCACGATAACAGCTGTAATGTACAAACCAGTTTGATCACGATAGCAACTGGGACATGTGGCATCACATCACAATGCATCATACATTGCACAAAGCATACTGCTGTGCATGTAAGCTATATTTGAACCCATGTAGTGTAAGGTGCCTGAAGGTGGTCTTAACACCATAATTAGCTCGACATACTCTGACGCAGGATTTGGGATGAGTATGTTCGTTCTATGGTGGATCACTGAAGGGAATGCTCACCGGAACTATATGTAAAATAAACCAAGCAACTCATCACTGTAGATGAGAATATGCAGGATTACAATCACCACTAAGCTGATATATATCATGTTAGATTTATTCTGTGATTGGTATACAGATCATCCTATATGATAAATCATCTTGGTATATTGTAATACCAATAATCACCTGTATACAAGTGTGTATAGTGAACAATTCCACACACACTCACATGTACTCAAGTAAAGTACATGAACATAAGTTGCAGTGAACATGAACATAACTTATGTATCATTAAATATAACATTACACTGATTCACAAGTGTAATAAATAATCACTGACACTACTATGTAAGTTGACAATGCACTGACTCGAAAGTGTAATGATCAATAATCATATCAACACATCATACATAGTACCATCCAGCTTGATCACGATAGCAGCTGGATGTCAAGTGATGGCGATACATAAGGGACAGAATCAACCAACATGTTGTAGGGCTGGATGGAGAAAATCTCCAGACCCGAAGACATCATACAATGCTCAAATAAGCAGCTGGTCACTGCTGGGCATTGTTCATTCGTCTCACATATCATCGCTGGAGCAACAACAACAACAACATTGCATTGTGACAATTGATTCAGAATTGATCAGCACAATAAGCATGCACATTCTCAGATCGGTAACTACATGTTGAACTGATAGAGGTTGTTGTGGACACACACACAGACACACACAGACACACACACACTATTGTGTTGTATGAGAATTGCTTAGATTTATTATCAAGCAATGTCCAGATCTATTTGGAAACTAAAGATATCATTTTGATACTTTCAGTGCACAGCCATATGCCCAAATAAATCATAGGTTCCGACAAGTTATCACTTAAGTGGTTGAACCGCTTAAAGTTGATACGCCTAATTATCATTGGGAAGTGGACCAACTTCCATGGGTTTCAAATCAGTAAAACCCATATATATATGTTCAACCACAGATGTTGACCATCAGATATTTTCACTATTATGCCATGAAAAATACCATGTGCAAAAGTGAGATAGTTTGCATGAGTTCTGTAACTTGCACATTCCACACACGCCAAGATATATATGCTGAGATATACATATATTGGCCAAAAAGGTGGGAAATGGGTAAAAATGCTGTGCGATAAATTTCAAAACTGAAATTTCGACCCCATTTTATTTCGAATTATGATTTTATACCTATTAAGGTATCTGAAAAACATAATGTGCATGGTCATATCTCATGTAACACCCTAAATATCAGGTATGTAACACCTAGGGGTATACTAAAGTTGCTGTACTAAAATGCGTGAAAAACTCACACGTTAGATTTGAAAATGATGTTATGGTCATCATTTTTTTCGTTACTCTATTTTATTAGCTATTGAAAAATATGCTCAAAATAGTACAGCACCTGTAACGCCCTAGTATTGCATATATTCACGTGTACAGTTACAGGGGTGTAACAAATGAGCACATCTTGTCGCATATGAACAGCACATGATACAAGTGCTATTTTTCGCGCGGATCATGATTCCGATGATGATGTTTGTGTCCGCGTCTCATATTGCGAATTTCGTACAACTGCGAATCGTATCTGCGCGTATATGTGATCGTTGCGCATATATATGCGGCATGCACACCTTCTCGCGTTGTATAGGTGACGATCAGCTGCGATGTACGATCTGCGACTGCGAATATGACGATATATCCTCGCGCACAATATTCGCTTATGCAGCGGTCAATATGCAGATATATCAGTATGTATGCGATTGCGACGCCTGTTATTATTCGCGCTCCGCAACCTGCGCACACAATATTTGATATCTACTGTTGCACTCACACTAGATTGATACATATGAAGCATGTCACTTTTTTATTTTGACAAGTGAAACACTTCTAAGTTGCGGGTTTCAACATACGCATATTCACTTATACAGATGTAAGATGATCAAACCGTTTGGAGGGGTTGTTTTCTACATTTGTTGCGAGTTGAACAATGAAAATATTACAAATTCGTTCATTTTGAAAGGGCCAAACCCACAAATGCGCGTGGGGTTGGTAAGGGTGGAAATTCGCCCTCATCCCACTTGTCTACTTGGGGATTATATACATCTATTGTGCTTAATCCTTCACCCTCAGCATCATTTCCCCCAATCACAAAAATTCTGCCATCTACCACGATTGCAGATAGACCTGTTCTTGCCCTACGCAAAGATGCCACCTGTGTCCAGGTATCGCTGCCGATGTCATACTTCTCAACATAACTAATCACTACATTGGGGGTGTCCTCTTCATCTGTTACCCCTCCAATGACATACAAACTTTTGTTCAAGCCCACTATCGCGAAATCGGTTCGGTCAAAATTGAATCCCTTACCTTTTGACCATTTGTCTTCGTCTGGGTCATAAATTTCAATGCCAGTGAAGTCCACGATGTACAAGCGATCCTCTAGAGCAACCGCTCTAGTGTAACCAGTGATTTTCTCTTCGGGCAATTTTGAGGAAATGTCGTACCAATAATCGTACTTAGGTAGGTTATGGTGATACTTTTCAATTGTCAAGTGTTCACTTTCTTCCTCAGGTGAGTATCCTAGAACGGCATATAGCTCTCCTTTCAGAACCACGACTTCTCCCTCCTCGCGCATTGCGTTGAGGTTGGCCATCGTTTTCCACTTCTTGTACCATAGGTTTAAACGCTCTAGGCTATTGCCATTGCGTGCGAGACCAACTACGTAGATGTATCCATTTAATGTGACAGCGTCAACTCTACGATTTCGACGAGATGGCAAGGGTGTGGAAGTTGTCCAAACTTTCTTAGACAAGTCTAATGTTTCTACAATCGAAGTTGGTTTTGTATGCACACCGCCAATGACGTATGGCCTCTTTTCTATCGAGTCCTAGTTGTTCGAGTATGTCTCGGTTGTGCTTGTACACCGTGCCTGTCCTGCCCACTGCAAACACATGGAGTTTGGCACGGAATCCGTGTCTGCGTAGCAATTGTAGCAGTGGTCCGTATTTCATGTACTTTTCCAAGAGCTTTGGTCCCCATTTTTCGTCGTCGGTGTGGGCCACCTCAATGAGGTGTATGTTTTTGACTCTTGCTCGTGCTTCCTGTTGTGTGCATTCCCACCCTTCTTCTAGGTCCTCCAGGCCCTCTATCATGACTATGTCAACAAAGCTCGGTATGGTGTCGGGCCCATCATTTCTGCCTGGGTTGTCCTTCCCGTCGTGTCTGCATTGCCCTCTGGTGAGTATGTAATTCGGGAGTACCCTTGGCTTAACCCCTGGGTCCCTCTTTTTCCCGGTGTAGGCGAGGACTTTGCACCCTCCTTTCCTATGGTGGTCAAGTATGTGTTTTAGCTCGTCTGCATGGGCATCCGCCCTGTCTGAGAACATTCCTCGCATTTGTGGGTTGTTGCATCCACCTAGGGCGTGCCCTACCCTCATGAGGAAGCCCTTTGCGTAATCCACCCCTTTGTGTCCGCATCCTTCCAGGGTGCACTTTCCGCTTCCTCCGACTGAGTTTTTCGCCGAATCATAGTCTTGCGCTGGCAGTATTCTCACGATGAAATGTTTTTCTGAGTGTTCTGGGGGAATTTGGCCAAATTGGACAGATTTGACTTCCTCAACGGTCAGATTTCCACTTTTCCACACCTAATTTCAACATGATGCAAAACGCCAACACTGGACGCTCACCTCCAACGTCGCCTACGTCGACTCCCAGGCGTACAAGGGGACGACAGGCCAGTCAGCACAGCACGAGAGGTGCTGCAGCCACTGGAACCACTGGCAAGGGGGCGAAGGGCACCTACAAGGCGCCCTCTCCGGGTCAGCCGCCGCAGGCTGCGACAGTAGCAGGTGCGCCAAGCTTCCAGATACCCAAGAAGAAGTCGACCTTGTCAGCTGCTGCTCCTGAGTTTAACAGCATGACTCCTCTGGCTCTGGATTCTGGAACAGCTTGTGTGACACCTCCCCTGGAGGAGGCTGTAACGGTACCTAAACATCGCCCTAATCCGCCCCTGCGTCATGCAAGAGCGGCGTCACCACGGGTGCTGACTGTTGACACCCCTGGTGCAGGGCGAAACATGAGGGCGACTCCCCAGCGGTATGTCAACTTGACCTCCCCTTCCCCTGGCATTCTGCGACTGCCCGGAAGCCGCGACCTGAGCCCTCCATACGTGAAAATCTATTCGTAAAGGGACACAGCATTGAAGGCGCGTTGCGTTGGACCCTCCCGTCTCCTCTTCTGTATCAATACGGAAAAGTTTTTTAAGATCGAGTCGAGGGGGGCTCCGCCCCACACCCCCCCGTAAGTACACTTTTTTTTGGACTGCGCCCAAATACTTTCGCTTTTTTTGTTCATACATATCCTACATATGCACCTACTTTCGGTAGTCGTCTCGTATCACGGCGCGTCATGAATTTCTATCACATATGTTAGAGAGTCGTATATCGCGGAATGCGGTGATTCGATATCACATATTTTCGGGAGGCGTCTTGCACGGCGTGCCATTCATAGCACATATTTTCGAGAGTCATATGTTGCGGTATGCGGTGAATTGTTATCACATATTTTTGGGCGTCGTCCAGCACGGCGTGCCACGATTTCCTAACGCATTTTTTCGAGAGCCGTATACTGCGGGATGCGGTGAATTGTTATCACATATTATCGGTAGTCGTCTAGCACGGCGTGGTACGAATCCCTAGCACATATTTTCAAGAGTCGTACATCGCGTAATGCATAACAACACTTTGCACACGAAAATGGGGCAAGGTCATCTCAATCACGAAAAGCATACATTATTACGAGTGGAAATTACGAGGGTTCTTGAGAAATTGTTCAAAGCTCGATGCCACCGGTTGCACCGATGCGGAGATTTCACCCCTACCACCTTGGCTACCCTTCGTCGCGCGAGCACCACTTTTCCCTTTCCCACGGCCGCCACGCCCTTGTCGTTCTTGAGTGACCGTATCGCCCGCGGCACGAGCACCACTTTTCCCTTTCCCACGGCCGCCACGCCCTTGTCGTTCTTGAGTGACCGTATCGCCCGCGGCACCGGCTCCATTGCCTCTACTGTTGGGTTGTGTCTTTTTAGCGGATTTGCGACGGGGCATCCGTTTCACGGCCGGCGGTTGTTTCCATTCACGAGTCCGCCGATCAAATGCATCTAACCATCTTTGGAGCTCCGGATCCGGCTTAAGATTCAACAAATGAGATAGCTTTGGCATTTGCCCATCGGGCCCGGGTAATATACGAATGCAGCTGGACTTCTTCACACGCGTCATCCCGACATAAAATGCTTGAAAGCATAGGTTGAAGACATTCTTCGGTGTTTGGCTTAGATCTAATATAATTTTGTCCACGGTTTGGCCTTGGAATTTGTGAAAGGTCAAGGCGAACGCAAGATCAAGCCCATGAGTTCGATAATATATCTTACTTTTGCGGGAGGCGCGATTCACGGGGAGTTCCTCGAGACGTTTGCAGATCTTAACTGGAAGTACGATACTGCGCGGACGAGTGACATTCTCACGCATATTTCCCTGGCTCGCCGAGTCTCGAAGCTCGGGAGCTAATGTCGCTCGATCGGACCAGTTTGTGGAATCCAGATGCTCAATGAGAACATTGACCGCGTAAGGCGGCTCGATCCACACCTCCTCGCCAGGATTCGCATTGTTGATTTTCGCCGCATCGGTGGACCTGCTGTCATCTCGGAGAATCAGGCTGTGGAATTTGGCGGGCGTGCCGTTCGCTAAACCACGCGAAGGATTTAAGTCGTTGTTTAGAATAATTCCAGGCGCACCGGCCACGAAAGTGCCTGTCAATTCGGGAAATTCCGACCGGATCACGTCTTCATGTCGTGAGTCCAAAAGTGTGGTTGCAATAGGTCGCTTCCAACGAATTATCGGTTGTCCACTGAGCCGCGCAAAATGCCGTGCACGCACATCATTGATAGCTTGTCGTTGCCGATTGCCAGTCACTGCCACCGTCGCGAAGAGCCAATCGCGGTCCATTTGTACATCCGATGCCGCGAGCACCTTCAGCCGGTCCAAATCGGACTGCGTAATGGGTCGTTCCTGCGAACGGCATCGTTCAATGAAGCGGACGTGATCCGGGTCACTAGCTGCTCGAACCTGCGTACGAACATCAACACACCAATAATGTTCGCGGTCGCATGCAAAAACCGCGGAAGGATTCGGTATTGAAAGAAAATAAGATTTCCAGGAGGTATTAAAGTGATCGGAAATACCTGTTCGGTTAATGGATAGCGCCGGATAGCTTGGAATAGACGACCAGCTTTCTCCGCCACATCAAATGATCGTTGGCCGGAAAAGACGTTTAAAGCTTGTTTGTACAACGATTTTCCCACGGGGCTAGTTGTCCAAAATCGCCCACAGCCACCACCGCTAGTCCCCCCCATTCAGTTTTGGCCTGGTCGCCGACTCGTCGGATTTCGGCACAACGATCTTGAAGATGTCCATACAAGCATGCCTCAACCATGGAGATTTCGTCGATAAGTAATATGTAGGCGGTACCGGGGCCAAGGCGCACCGCGTACTCCGCCTTCGTGCCCGGATTCATGGCCTTCAAAGGCACCGCCCTGCAAGCTTCCGTGGGCTTCATATCACCCAAGTTATGAATGGTCCGCGCACCCGGGATGAGAGCCGCCGCAACCCCGGACGGAGCGCAGCAAACCACGGTGCCATCATGACCGGATAAAAAATTCGCGGCGGTGCACAAGGCTTTGGCGACGTAACTCTTGCCGGTGCCCGGTCCGCCGTCCCACAAGGAAGTCATCGGTGGAGGTAAAGGAGGCTTGCTCTGCGCCTCGGCGGCCAGACATAGGGATAACCATGACAACACGGGGGTGACCGCATCACGTTGACCTGCGTTTAGATCGGTGGTGATTAAAAACGAAGCTCCGTCGAAGTCGCCTACCACCATTATGGCCAAACCGCCCCACGTATCACGCTCCTCCATAGGCATTCCTTCCACCGCCAACCTCCTCGCACAAAGCTGTTGTAAGCGGGCGAAGAGAGCGGCATCGTCGTATACGCACTTTGGAACGAGAAGCAGTCGACATTTGAAGATGGCATGATCCGATGGGATGGGTCCGGTGCCAAACACAGCGTCATATACGTTAGGGCACATCTCGTGAGCAAAGGCCCCAGATTCATCGGAGGGGGTGGAAGGCATGCGGAGGCATCCAATGTTGTCCGATGGAACGCCAAGACGGGATACCGATGAAAGAAATGTTGACACGCGAGGGTAAGGTCGTTTCGCGTCCGAAAGAATGACAAAGGGGCGTGCCGCTCGATGACGAGATGGACCGTCGCCTGTTTGTAGTTGAAGCCACCCAAGGAGGTGATCGAAAATCTTGGCCTCGGTCTTGGATTGAAAGTCGGCGGGACAAACTCGAATGTGAGGATCGACGCCTGCTCCAATATCATGAGGCGAAGCGGTCTCGTCCGTAGCGACAGTTCGTTGTTCCGGGATGGACGCGTCCGGCTCTTGTGCCATAACTTCCGCTACACGATTGGCATCTTGTTCGGTGTAGGATGAGACCAAATCAGGACGGCCTACGCGGGTGGGTCCCTGAACATCGGTGGACGGATTGTTCACGCGGTCATCGCCGGTCGCCGGCATGGTCTCGGTGTGAATCCGCTCAAAGAAGTCGACGGAGCCCTGCACAAACTTGCGCTCCGCTTTCAACGCATCAAGCCGAGAATCTCCATCAGCGCCCTCGGCATCTTCCAACACTTGAAGGTTGCGTGTACGGATTTCCTCGATCAACGCATCCAACTCCATATCTCGGTCACGCATAGGCACTTTCTCTCCAGTAGGGTTTGCCGGGGGAACGTACGGACCTTGACTTGTCTCAGCTGCGGTTTCAAGCGTTTCCCAATCCACGACCGCTCGGGCACGCCACTGGGTCAGAATCTTTTTCTTCCGCGAATTCACGTTGAGTCCAAAGGTCACATTCTCGACATACGCAAGGCGTGCCCGCATAATGAAAGGTGCATCCGGCCGGGAGGCGGCTTGGCACCAATCACAAAAAAACGTCCCAGCCGGTGGCCGGACCCTTTAGATTTTGTGCTTCGACGGCGTCGGCGGAATCCATGCAAGCCGTCCATTCGGAAATATCCCAAGGTTTGATTAACGCGAGCATATATGCGCCGTATTTCTCGGCCTTCTTCGTCCAGGTCTTGTTCCCAATAATACGTGGTCCAGGATACTTAGGGGGAGGCCCACCTGCTAAGATGGGACATTTGAACTTAGATCGGATACGCTGCACGTGGGTGTCGTGCAAGGGATGATCGGGATGAAATCGAAATAGTCCGTTCACAGGCCGTCCACGTTGAGGAGCCGGCATTTCGACAACCACGCCGGTTTCGGGAATGTTCTGGACGCAGCGTGGAGAGGTCGGTCCCGGCATTTCTTCATCCTCCGGTTTTTTGGGTTGCCGCACCACATCCACAAGGGCGCCATACTCCACCAAATTCAGATTAGCTAACTCGTTACCCCGGTAAAGGTAATGCGTATGCTGAGCGACCGGGATCGGTTCACCGTCGATGTCACGATATACGGTAGCGCCGGCATCACCTTGCACTCTGCGAGCTTGGCCGATGACTTCCGCTTCCCCATAGTCAGGGACGACATCGTCGGCATCAATCCCGGGGAACATGTCGGCATCCTCGAGGTCTTCATCGTCACAATCGATATCTTCGTCCGGTCGCTCTCCATGACCTCCGACGGTTTCGTCGCCTTGCGCCAAGCCAATGCCTTGCTCGCTAGCAAACGCCTTAACCGCCGCCCATATGTGCACGTACCAAAAGCGCTCACTTGTCGGAACGGTTGGCAATCCGAGTAAGAAGGATGCCGCTTGTTCTACGCCAACTTCTTGAGCCCCCGTAATATTATTCAGAGTGCGCGTGATAACATGTTGAGCGGTTCTCACTTCCGTACCCGAATTCTCTGCAACCGAGGGCCGGTGAGCGACGGACTTAGTGGCCTCGTATAAGCAAGATAAGGTAATAGCGGGTTCCCACGGATCCTTCACCATATACTTGAACATATAGTAGCCAGCAGCTTTCGCCTGCTCCGCAGACCCAAGCATGTACATGGCCGTGTTGCCCCCATGACTGCGGTGAATGCACGATTGAAGGCCGTCATGAAGGTGTCGTCGTTTTTGGGTCTATAAGGTTCCCAAACTATTACGCGTTTGTCGGGTTCCACGAGAGGTGCATCGATGCTAAGAGTCGCATGGTCACGAAGTTCACGGGGGGCAATAGTCTCCGCCTCCATCACGTTGAACCGCGTAATTCCTTCGGTATCCACGTAGGAATCATTGCCATCACCAACCACAATGAGTTCGGTTGGCCCCACAATGAGTTCGGTTGGCCCAGTATCCTGGGTACGTAGAGCTTGAGGCATGCATAGGCGACAACCGTATCGACCGTTTGGCGGCTTCCTACAAGTGAAGGTGTGTCGGTCATGACGGTTCGAATAAGCCGACACTCGAGCCCAGCGAACATCGAACGGAGTGCCGTTCCGAGTATCCGGCGGCGGCGCATCCGGCGGCGGAGCGTTCTGATAGCACGGAGAACATATTACCTCGGGTTCCCGATCCAGCGGTAAGGGGGAATCGTAGAGTGCGAGCCGAGGTGCGGCTCTCTCTGCCGGGTCCTCTTTGGCGCGGCGTGCATGAGCTTCTTCATGCGCCCATGTGGGCAAATGTGCTTGCACTATAGTGTCGAGCACTTTTCCCGCTCTGGAGGCGAGCTCTGGATCCTCGGCTATCTTCTCCAAAATAATGCCGGCGATAGCGCATCCAAAGAGGCAACCGTGTAAGTGCAGAGCGCCCCGCTGTTGGGCTTCAATTACCGCCAAAAATGCGGCAAGCATGCCCCCAAAAACGCACGGATCCCGAGATCCCAGCGGTTGCGTTCTCTTTGTGTCTCCCTCGAGATGCAACCCCCAAAGACCTTCGACGGCGGCCTTCATCAAAATTCTGAAACTCTCGGCCGCGGCAGCGGGGTGTTCAGCTAACAAGGCGGCGCGTTGTGCTGGCGTTGTTTGGATAGCAAATCCGAAGCCTTCCTCATCGGACGGCTTCATGGGGTCCTTCGAGGATGGCTTACAGAAGCGGATGGTGAGCATATTGTCCATGTCCGGTGGGGATATCGTGATGAAGAAGGTGGGGTTGCCATACATGTAACTCATGGCCATCATCTTGGAGATGTTCTGCGCTCGCTCGCCGGGCCCATAAGGGACAGTCCCGCCACTCAATCGGAGGATGGGAGTTATTTCCGCCAGAATTTTTTTGGCGGCGTCACTTTCGGGGTCCTTGGCCGCTTCCTCTAGGGCCTTTCGAAAATCGGGTCGCCGAATGATCTCCATAAATCGATCGATGGAAGCATCATCCGACTTTACTTTCGCCGCGCCCTGGCGACATGCTGCGTGGCGTTGGGCTTGATTGAATAACGTGAGAATAACATCGGCGTTGTCGAAGCGGATGTCATATTGCAATAACAAATGCCGTGTATGGCGCGATGACAATGGCGACTTCGGCAAACCATGGTGCGCAGTAAAAAATAACCACGGGAATGCTCCATAGAAGAAGAAATCGTTCTCCGTGAATTCGTTGACGGGTTTGTCGCCAAAAGTGATGGGCACCTCTTGCACCGCCGCTGGACGAGCACAACCTTCCTGGCGTGGAGGTGGCGAGGTTCCTGAAAACAAACAACACGAAAGCATTCAAAAACTTCCGCCGGGCCGCCAAAATCATGCGGGGAATCTGTGGGTCATTTTAAGAATGTGGACGGGGCGGTGGGTGTGTTTAAGACTGCGCCCAGTGGGAGGGGCTCCGCCCCCTCCACACCCCCCCGTTACTCTGGAATTCTTTTTTTGAGACCGCGCCCCGTGGGAGGGCTCCGCCCCCCCCCTTGCTCCAGACTATTTTCTAAGACTGCGCCCAGTGGGGGGCTCCGCCCCACCCCCTTGCTACAAATTTCTTTTTCGAGACAACGCCTTGCAGGGGGGTTCGCCCCCCCCACCCCGCCCCTCACTACACAATTTTTGTGAGGACTAGGCCTAGGTGGGAGCAGCGCTTACCGCCATGCGTTCCTTCATCAGGCTCCCCACTACCAGCATCCGTTTCCGGAGATATTCCTTGAACCGCTTCCATAACAGCTTGCACCGGTTGCTTCTCGTTAACAGGTCGTGACATAAGCAACACGTTCCCAATTCCACCGGCGTCCTCGATCTCGGCTGCTTGAGAGCCTTGCTCATCGTCCGCATGAGGCCGTACGTGGGCGACATCCGATCCAACTCGTCGCTCCATGTGAATTGTAGTGTCATCGGTATACTCCAAACACGCATCTAGTACTCTGTCGGGCAGCGTACGCAGTGCTTCGAGTACCCGTGGATCGCGGTCGTCCAAAATTCGTGTTCTCGGCATGGACGTCTGAGTAACATCGACATTCCCTTGATGCACGACGTTCGTTGTCCCCGGCAAATCGAAATCGTTGTATGCCGGATGCCCCATGTGAATGAAGGCCTTTAACCACATAAATACGACTTCCGGACGCAGTTCTTTGTACGCCGGGGCTAACTTCAGGCGTGCCGCTGCCCATTGCCCAACCTTGCCGACAAACACGAATGATAATACCCGATCCAAGTCAAGCCGAGGCAGGCTGTTAGCGCAAAGCATTTGTGCACCATCATGTTGCATGGCGATAACGTGTCCACGAATGGCCGAGCGCGCGGATGTGTGGTCGAAGCCACTAGGTACAGTGAGCTTGACCACGTTCATGAAAGGAACCACGCGTTGCAACACCATTTTCTCAAAGAGATGTAAAGAAGGCAGTCCACTATAGCCATGGTACGTGCACGGGGCCCGCGACGGATGACCGTAATCATGTCCGGCGGCGATGGAAGGTGCTGGCTTTTTGTCGGTATCCATCTTCTTGACGACATTGAGGCATGGCAAACACAATGTGGTCATCTCGACGCCTATCGCATTCTCATTAGCTTTGACATACACCAAGTCCGGCTGAAGATAAAACACACGCCCTTCGTGGCGTGACTGGTACCGAGAGTAACATGAACGATACGCTCCAAACGCCAAGTAAGCGTCACGCTCAACCCGTGTAAGCTCGACGCAGGAGTCATGCAACTCGCTCAAAGGGATATCTTGGCGGTATTCACGATCGACATCACGGATGCCACACGATGCACACGAAGCCAAAGTCCGCTTATTAGACATACTGTCCACATACGCACTCACACATCGCTGCAAAATATCGTCCGTCACCACCGCGGCGTCAATCTCTTTCCCATAACTTTCCCGTACATCCGGATCGGAAATGTCTTCATGTCGGCGGTATCGTGCGATGCCAGTGCTCTCCCATAAGGCAGCGACCGCGATGTTTGGCCATTGCTCGAATCCCGCCAAGTCTTGCGGGGTTGGGAAGGCTGAAGATTTTGGGAGGGTTTCGTTTACGCGCATTCGCCGTTCTAACTCGTCTCGCCTTTCATCTTGACGTATCTGCTGCGCTCCTGCGGCCTCGCCTTCCTTCACCCCGGTGAGATGAAATGATGCGGTGAGATGAAATAATGCGGTGACATGTAATAATGCGGTGAGATGTAATAATGCGGTGAGATGTGATCATGCGGTGAGATGTAACAATGCCGTGAGATGTGATCATGCGGCGAGGTGAGATAATGCGGCGAGATGTGATCATCGGGTTGGGAGCGTCGGTCTCGTTCACCTTGAGCTCGGCTTTCCTTCACCCCGGGTTGGGAGCGTCGGGCTTGTTGGCCTTGAGCCTCGGCTTCCTTCACCCCGGACTGGGAGCGTCGGGCTCGTTGGCGACGAGTGTTGGAGCTCCGCCGCAAGGTTCTCGGGGTATAAATCGATGGTGAGGATGAAGTAAGGGAGCTACGACGCTTTCCAGCCAGCCCTCGGCCTTTCATACGCAAGTGTCGCTCAGTCGACAACTGTTCACCGTGCCTCAAGATGCGCTCGGAGATGGTGGATCTGGCGGGGGCGATGTGAACGAAGGTATAGCTGAGAGGTTCGTCTTTAGAAATAAATGTGGCGTTGAGCAGCACGTAGACCCCGCAATCGATGTTGTTATGTTGCTGAGGGGCGTCAACAGCGGTCTGCCTACACCAAGTGACACCCGAGAGGCGTGCAGAATTGTGTGCGGCGAATTCCTCACGCATAAATGTTTCTAGATTGATGAAGCAAATATCCTCGGGATCGTGCACGTTGCACATGGAATCGTACTTGGTGATGCAGCTCCGTGGAACGTCAACCACGAATAATGACCAATGCCCCGGGTCCCCAGGATGGTGGATAGGCACCATGAAGATATCGCAACACGTTATGTCATACCCCAATGCGCGCTCGGTATTCCAACTGCGCACATTGCGGCTGTACACGGGGGCGGCTTGTGGGTCTATGGCCATGGGCTCCTGAGAACCAGGTGGTGTAATGTCCACGAACGTGTCTCCCACTAGTTGCACCGCGTGCGTCCGATGGTCGGGGTTGAATTCTTCCGTTAACTTCGTATAAAACCTAGCCGAGAAATAGTGGATACGTGGGGCCTGGCCAGATGATTGTCGTTGCTTCTCGGCGTGACGTAGGTACGCTAGATACAAATCCACAATTTCGTCATTTAGCATTCGCCCGGGGAGTAAACGGTCCATCGGGCTTGGTGCATGCGCAGGCGACGAGATGCAAGGAACCGTACTCGGAGATGGTATCGGCGGTGGGGTAGGCGTAGGATTGTCCGTCGTGGTTAAACGCGCAGATCGAGTGGTATCACACCCACCCCTGAAAGCTTGGAATAAAGTAAGCGGTCGTAGAGGACTTAGTGGCTCAACCCGAGCGGAAGTCTTGGACAAGGGTTCGGAACGTGGGGTGGTCGTTTGCAATCCAGACGAATTAGAAGAACGTCGAATAGGAGTCGAAAACTTTCGGCGCGAACGTGGAGTACTAAGGGTGGCAACCGAGGCGGGCGCCTGAAAGATAAAGGGCTCCGCGGCGATGGCCGGAGGGGGCGATACGCCGGCGTCGATGCGCATGGTCACGGCTTGCCGCGCGATCTGCGTGAGTGTTCCACCATCATCGGGGTGGGATATGTCGAGAGGTGGGAGACATAGCACGGGAACGGCGTCAGGTTGATCTAGCCCGGTGGTGACTGAGGCGGCCGCTTGGAGAGAGTTGGGAGTAGCGTCGACCGCCGGAGGAGGAGATATGCCGCCTTCGGTGCGCATCGCCACGGCTTGCTGCGCGAACTGCGTAAGAGTTCCGCCCGCATCGGGGTGGGATATGTCGAAAGGTGGTTGACGTAACACAACCATGGGATCGGGCGGACCAAGCCTGGGGGCGACTGAGGCGGCCGCCTGCATAAAATTGGGAGCAGCGTCGACAGCCGGAGGCGGCAAGAAACCGCCTTCGACGCGCATGGCCACGGCTTGCTGCGCGATCTGCGTAAGTGTTCCGCCATAATCGGGGTAGAAAGAGTCGGCGAGAGGAGGTTGACGCAACACAACAGCGGGGCCGGGCTGAGCGGGCCCGGAGGCGACGGAGGCGGCTGCTTGAAAGGGGCGAAAGATACCCTCGTCGATAAGCATGGCCACGGCTTGCTGAGCAAGTTGAGTGGTGGGTAGTGGATCGTCGACCTCATGGGCGGAAGGCGGTGCTTGGACAGGGGCATGGTCAGCTCGGAGTATCGGTGCCTCGCGCACACCCGTAGTCGCCACGGCCGCATCGGCGGAGGGAGGAACGGTGGCGGCTGTAGGTAATAAACCCTTGTCGAGGAGCATGGCCACGACCTGCCGAGCAAGTTGGGTGCAAGGTAGTGGATCGTCGACCTCAGGGGCGGAAGGCAGTGCTTGGACAGGGGCATGGTCGGCTCGGAGTATCGGTGCCTCGCGCACATCCGTAGTCGCCACGGCCGCATCGGCGGAGGGAGGAACGGTGGCGGCTGTAGGTAATAAACCCTTGTCGAGGAGCATGGCCACGGCCTGCTGAGCAAGTTGGGTGCAAGGTAGTGGATCGTCGACCTCAGGGGCGGAAGGCGGTGCTTGGACAGGGGCATGGTCAGCTCGCAGTATCGGTGCCTCGCGCACACCCGTAGTCGCCACGGCCGCATCGGCGGAGGGAGGAATGATGGCGGACATATCATGGTCGATGTCCATAGCCACAGCCTGTTGACGAGTTCTTTGTGGGGAACGGGCGCGTCCCATCAACCGTGCACGTTGTCGTTCACGGGACGCGATAATACGGCTTGTACGAGTCCGTTGCAAGTACTCGCGCCTCCACGACGCGTTCGGTATCCATTGCTGCCCAACACCGGCCGTCGTGGTGAGTGCCACCTGTGCGGGCGTCGTGGAGGAAGGGGTTATCGTGATGGGGACCACGTACTCCATGGGAGCGATGCTCTCGTCGAAGATCGCATCATGAGAAGTAGGATTCGCGGCGGAGTACACCATCAAACATAATAAGGCCCGTATGAGCCGTTTGTTGATCATAATGGCTAAAGTTGCAATGACGCTCCGGAATCCCATCAGGCAGAGTCACCAATCTTCAATTGCCTGTATATCAAAGACACCGAATACCCAAAGTTAAGAATGTTGGACCACCGAAAATATGCGGAGCTATTGCCACGGCATGAGGAGATTTACAACATATTTTCGGGAGTCGTCAAGCACGGATGAATACATACTACCATCGAAATCGGCTATTGTGTGAAATATTCTCGCATGTTTTCGAGGATCAAGGCAGGCAGGGGGGGGGCTCCCCCCGTTACTACGGAATGTTTTTGCGAAACGTTATCAACATCGGAAACTTCATTAACGCACAATTTCAGTAGCAATCACGGATTC
>LGRX02024902.1:0-25019 GCA_001247695.2 Cymbomonas tetramitiformis | reverse complement strand
TTTTTTGGACTGCGCCCAAATACTTTCGCTTTTTTTGTTCATACATATCCTACATATGCACCTACTTTCGGTAGTCGTCTCGTATCACGGCGCGTCATGAATTTCTATCACATATGTTAGAGAGTCGTATATCGCGGAATGCGGTGATTCGATATCACATATTTTCGGGAGGCGTCTTGCACGGCGTGCCATTCATAGCACATATTTTCGAGAGTCATATGTTGCGGTATGCGGTGAATTGTTATCACATATTTTCGGGCGTCGTCCAGCACGGCGTGCCACGATTTCCTAACGCATTTTTTCGAGAGCCGTATACTGCGGGATGCGGTGAATTGTTATCACATATTATCGGTAGTCGTCTAGCACGGCGTGGTACGAATCCCTAGCACATATTTTCAAGAGTCGTACATCGCGTAATGCATAACAACACTTTGCACACGAAAATGGGGCAAGGTCATCTCAATCACGAAAAGCATACATTATTACGAGTGGAAATTACGAGGGTTCTTGAGAAATTGTTCAAAGCTCGATGCCACCGGTTGCACCGATGCGGAGATTTCACCCCTACCACCTTGGCTACCCTTCGTCGCGCGAGCACCACTTTTCCCTTTCCCACGGCCGCCACGCCCTTGTCGTTCTTGAGTGACCGTATCGCCCGCGGCACGAGCACCACTTTTCCCTTTCCCACGGCCGCCACGCCCTTGTCGTTCTTGAGTGACCGTATCGCCCGCGGCACCGGCTCCATTGCCTCTACTGTTGGGTTGTGCCTTTTTAGCGGATTTGCGACGGGGCATCCGTTTCACGGCCGGCGGTTGTTTCCATTCACGAGTCCGCCGATCAAATGCATCTAACCATCTTTGGAGCTCCGGATCCGGCTTAAGATTCGGCAAATGAGATAGCTTTGGCATTTGCCCATCGGGCCCGGGTAATATACGAATGCAGCTGGACTTCTTCACACGCGTCATCCCGACATAAAATGCTTGAAAGCATAGGTTGAAGACATTCTTCGGCGTTTGGCTTAGATCTAATATAATTTTGTCCACGGTTTGGCCTTGGAATTTGTGAAAGGTCAAGGCGAACGCAAGATCAAGCCCATGAGTTCGATAATATATCTTACTTTTGCGGGAGGCGCGATTCACGGGGAGTTCCTCGAGACGTTTGCAGATCTTAACTGGAATTACGATACTGCGCGGACGAGTGACATTCTCACGCATATTTCCCTGGCTCGCCGAGTCTCGAAGCTCGGGAGCTAATGTCGCTCGATCGGACCAGTTTGTGGAATCCAGATGCTCAATGAGAACATTGACCGCGTAAGGCGGCTCGATCCACACCTCCTCGCCAGGATTCGCATTGTTGATTTTCGCAGCATCGGTGGACCTGCTGTCATCTCGGAGAATCAGGCTGTGGAATTTGGCGGGCGTGCCGTTCGCTAAACCACGCGAAGGATTTAAGTCGTTGTTTAGAATAATTCCAGGCGCACCGGCCACGAAAGTGCCTGTCAATTCGGGAAATTCCGACCGGATCACGTCTTCATGTCGGGAGTCCAAAAGTGTGGTTGCAATAGGTCGCTTCCAACGAATTATCGGTTGTCCACTGAGCCGCGCAAAATGCCGTGCACGCACATCATTGATAGCTTGTCGTTGCCGATTGCCAGTCACTGCCACCGTCGCGAAGAGCCAATCGCGGTCCATTTGTACATCCGATGCCGCGAGCACCTTCAGCCGGTCCAAATCGGACTGCGTAATGGGTCGTTCCTGCGAACGGCATCGTTCAATGAAGCGGACGTGATCCGGGTCACTAGCTGCTCGAACCTGCGTACGAACATCATCACACCAATAATGTTCGCGGTCGCATGCAAAAACCGCGGAAGGATTCGGTATTGAAAGAAAATAAGATTTCCAGGAGGTATTAAAGTGATCGGAAATAGCTGTTCGGTTAATGGATAGCGCCGGATAGCTTGGAATAGACGACCAGCTTTCTCCGCCACATCAAATGATCGTTGGCCGGAAAAGACGTTTAAAGCTTGTTTGTACAACGATTTTCCCACGGGGGCTAGTTGTCCAAAATCGCCCACAGCCCCCACCGCTAGTCCCCCCCATTCAGTTTTGGCCTGGTCGCCGACTCGTCGGATTTCGGCACAACGATCTTGAAGATGTCCATACAAGCATGCCTCAACCATGGAGATTTCGTCGATAAGTAATATGTAGGCGGTACCGGGGCCAAGGCGCACCGCGTACTCCGCCTTCGTGCCCGGATTCATGGCCTTCAAAGGCACCGCCCTGCAAGCTTCCGTGGGCTTCATATCACCCAAGTTATGAATGGTCCGCGCACCTGGGATGAGAGCCGCCGCAACCCCGGACGGAGCGCAGCAAACCACGGTGCCATCATGACCGGATAAAAAATTCGCGGCGGTGCACAAGGCTTTGGCGACGTAACTCTTGCCGGTGCCCGGTCCGCCGTCCCTCAAGGAAGTCATCGGTGGAGGTGGAGGAGGCTTGCTCTGCGCCTCGGCGGCCAGACATAGGGATAACCATGACAACACGGGGGTGACCGCATCACGTTGACCTGCGTTTAGATCGGTGGTGATTAAAAACGAAGCTCCGTCGAAGTCGCCTACCACCATTATGGCCAATCCGCCCCACGTATCACGCTCCTCCATAGGCATTCCTTCCACCGCCAACCTCCTCGCACAAAGCTGTTGTAAGCGGGCGAAGAGAGCGGCATCGTCGTATACGCACTTTGGAACGAGAAGCAGTCGACATTTGAAGATGGCATGATCCGCTGGGATGGGTCCGGTGCCAAACACGGCGTCATATACGTTAGGGCACATCTCGTGGGCAAAGGCCCCGGATTCATCGGAGGGGGTGGAAGGCATGCGGAGGCATCCAATGTTGTCCGATGGAACGCCAAGACGGGATACCGATGAAAGAAATGTTGACACGCGAGGGTAAGGTCGTTTCGCGTCCGAAAGAATGACAAAGGGGCGTGCCGCTCGATGACGAGATGGACCGTCGCCTGTTTGTAGTTGAAGCCACCCAAGGAGGTGATCGAAAATCTTGGCCTCGGTCTTGGATTGAAAGTCGGCGGGACAAACTCGAATGTGAGGATCGACGCCTGCTCCAATATCATGAGGCGAAGCGGTCTCGTCCGTAGCGACAGTTCGTTGTTCCGGGATGGACGCGTCCGGCTCTTGTGCCATAACTTCCGCTACACGATTAGCATCTTGTTCGGTGTAGGATGAAACCAAATCAGGACGGCCTACGCGGGTGGGTCCCTGAACATCGGTGGACAGATTGTTCACGCGGTCATCGCCGGTCGCCGGCATGGTCTCGGTGTGAATCCGCTCAAAGAAGTCGACGGAGCCCTGCACAAACTTGCGCTCCGCTTTCAACGCATCAAGCCGAGAATCTCCATCAGCGCCCTCGGCATCTTCCAACACTTGAAGGTTGCGTGTACGGATTTCCTCGATCAACGCATCCAACTCCATATCTCGGTCACGCATAGGCACTTTCTCTCCAGTAGGGTTTGCCGGGGGAACGTACGGACCTTGACCTGTCTCAGCTGCGGTTTCAAGCGTTTCCCAATCCACGACCGCTCGGGCACGCCACTGGGTCAGAATCTTTTTCTTCCGCGAATTCACGTTGAGTCCAAAGGTCACATTCTCGACATACGCAAGGCGTGCCCGCATAATGAAAGGTGCATCCGGCCGGGAGGCGGCTTGGCACCAATCACAAAAAACGTCCCAGCCGGTGGCCGGACCCTTTAGATTTTGTGCTTCGACGGCGTCGGCGGAATCCATGCAAGCCGTCCATTCGGAAATATCCCAAGGTTTGATTAACGCGAGCATATATGCGCTGTATTTCTCGGCCTTCTTCGTCGAGGTCTTGTTCCCAATAATACGTGGTCCAGGATACTTAGGGGGAGGCCCACCTGCTAAGATGGGACATTTGAACTTAGATCGGATACGCTGCACGTGGGTGTCGTGCAAGGGATGATCGGGATGAAATCGAAATAGTCCGTTCTCAGGCCGTCCACGTTGAGGAGCCGGCATTTCGACAACCAAGCCGGTTTCGGGAATGTTCTGGACGCAGCGTGGAGAGGTCGGTCCCGGCATTTCTTCATCCTCCGGTTTTTTGGGTTGCCGCTCCACATCCACAAGGGCGCCATACTCCACCAAATTCAGATTAGCTAACTCGTTACCCCGGTAAAGGTAATGCGTATGCTGAGCGACCGGGATCGGTTCACCGTCGATGTCACGATATACGGTAGCGCCGGCATCACCTTGCACTCTGCGAGCTTGGCCGACGACTTCCGCTTCCCCATAGTCAGGGACGACATCGTCGGCATCAATCCCGGGGAACATGTCGGCATCCTCGAGGTCTTCATCGTCACAATCGATATCTTCGTCCGGTCGCTCTCCATGACCTCCGACGGTTTCGTCGCCTTGCGCCAAGCCAATGCCTTGCTCGCTAGCAAACGCCTTAACCGCCGCCCATATGTGCACGTACCAAAAGCGCTCACTTGTCGGAACGGTTGGCAATCCGAGTAAGAAGGATGCCGCTTGTTCTACGCCAACTTCTTGAGCCCCCGTAATATTGTTCAGAGTGCGCGTGATAACATGTTGAGCGGTTCTCACTTCCGTACCCGAATTCTCGGCAACCGAGGGCCGGTGAGCGACGGACTTAGTGGCCTCGTATAAGCAAGATAAGGTAATAGCGGGTTCCCACGGATCCTTCACCATATACTTGAACATATAGTAGCCAGCAGTTTTCGCCTGCTCCGCAGACCCAAGCATGTACATGGCCGTGTTGCCCCCCATGACTGCGGTGAATGCACGATTGAAGGCCGTCATGAAGGTGTCGTCGTTTTTGGGTCTATAAGGTTCCCAAACTAATACGCGTTTGTCGGGTTCCACGAGAGGTGCATCGATGCTAAGAGTCGCAGGGTCACGAAGTTCACGGGGGGCAATAGTCTCCGCCTCCATCACGTTGAACCGCGTAATTCCTTCAGTATCCACGTAGGAATCATTGCCATCACCAACCACAATGAGTTCGGTTGGCCCAGTATCCTGGGTACGTAGAGCTTGAGGCATGCATAGGCGACAACCGTATCGACCGTTTGGCGGCTTCCTACAAGTGAAGGTGTGTCGGTCATGCCGGTTCGAATAAGCCGACACTCGAGCCCAGCGAACATCGAACGGAGTGCCGTTCCGAGTATCCGGCGGCGGCGCATCCGGCGGCGGAGCGTTCTGATAGCACGGAGAACATATTACCTCGGGTTCCCGATCCAGCGGTAAGGGGGAATCGTAGAGTGCGAGCCGAGGTGCGGCTCTCTCTGCCGGGTCCTCTTTGGCGCGGCGTGCATGAACTTCTTCATGCGCCCATGTGGGCAAATGTGCTTGCACTATAGTGTCGAGCACTTTTCCCGCTCTGGAGGCGAGCTCTGGATCCTCGGCTATCTTCTCCAAAATAATGCCGGCGATAGCGCATCCAAAGAGGCAACCGTGTAAGTGCAGAGCGCCCCGCTGTTGGGCTTCAATTACCGCCAAAAATGCGGCAAGCATGCCCCCAAAAACGCACGGATCCCGAGATCCCAGCGGTTGCGTTCTCTTTGTGTCTCCCTCGAGATGCAACCCCCAAAGACCTTCGACGGCGGCCTTCATCAAAATTCTGAAACTCTCGGCCGCGGCAGCGGGGTGTTCAGCTAACAAGGCGGCGCGTTGTGCTGGCGTGGTTTGGATAGCAAATCCGAAGCCTTCCTCATCGGACGGCTTCATGGGGTCCTTCGAGGATGGCTTACAGAAGCGGATGGTGAGCATATTGTCCATGTCTGGTGGGGATATCGTGATGAAGAAGGTGGGGTTGCCATACATGTAACTCATGGCCATCATCTTGGAGATGTTCTGCGCTCGCTCGCCGGGCCCATAAGGGACAGTCCCGCCACTCAATCGGAGGATGGGAGTTATTTCCGCCAGAAGTTTTTTGGCGGCGTCACTTTCGGGGTCCTTGGCCGCTTCCTCTAGGGCCTTTCGAAAATCGGGTCGCCGAATGATCTCCATAAATCGATCGATGGAAGCATCATCCGACTTTACTTTCGCCGCGACCTGGCGACATGCTGCGTGGCGTTGGGCTTGATTGAATAACGTGAGAATAACATCGGCGTTGTCGAAGCGGATGTCATATTGCAATAACAAATGCCGTGTATGGCGCGATGACAATGACGACTTCGGCAAACCATGGTGCGCAGTAAAAAATAACCACGGGAATGCTCCATAGAAGAAGAAATCGTTCTCCGTGAATTCGTTGACGGGTTTGTCGCCAAAAGTGATCGGCACCTCTTGCACCGCCGCTGGACGAGCACAACCTTCCTGGCGTGGAGGTGGCGAGGTTCCTGAAAACAAACAACACGAAAGCATTCAAAAACTTCCGCCGGGCCGCCAAAATCATGCGGGGAATCAGTGGGTCATTTTAAGAATGTGGACGGGGCGGTGGGTGTGTTTAAGACTCCGCCCCCTCCACACCCCCCCGTTACTCTGGAATTCTTTTTTTGAGACCGCGCCCCGTGGGAGGGCTCCGCCCCCCCCCTTGCTCCAGACTATTTTCTAAGGCGCCCGGTGGGGCTCCGCCCCCACACCCCTTGCTACAAACTTTTTTTTGAGACAACGCCACGGGGGGGGTTCCGCCCCACCCCGCCCCTCACTACACAATTTTTGTGAGGACTAGGCCTAGGTGGGAGCAGCGCTTACCGCCATGCGTTCCTTCATCAGGCTCCCCACTACCAGCATCCGTTTCCGGAGATATTCCTTGAACCGCTTCCATAACAGCTTGCACCGGTTGCTTCTCGTTAACAGGTCGTGACATAAGCAACACGTTCCCAATTCCACCGGCGTCCTCGATCTCGGCTGCTTGAGAGCCTTGCTCATCGTCCGCATGAGGCCGTACGTGGGCGACATCCGATCCAACTCGTCGCTCCATGTGAATTGTAGTGTCATCGGTATACTCCAAACACGCATCTAGTACTCTGTCGGGCAGCGTACGCAGTGCTTCGAGTACCCGTGGATCGCGGTCGTCCAAAATTCGCGTTCTCGGCATGGACGTCTCAGTAACATCGACATTCCCTTGATGCACGACGTTCGTTGTCCCCGGCAAATCGAAATCGTTGTATGCCGGATGCCCCATGTGAATGAAGGCCTTTAACCACATAAATACGACTTCCGGACGCAGTTCTTTGTACGCCGGGGCTAACTTCAGGCGTGCCGCTGCCCATTGCCCAACCTTGCCGACAAACACGAATGATAATACCCGATCCAAGTCAAGCCGAGGCAGGCTGTTAGCGCAAAGCATTTGTGCACCATCATGTTGCATGGCGATAACGTGTCCACGAATGGCCGAGCGCGCGGATGTGTGGTCGAAGCCACTAGGTACAGTGAGCTTGACCACGTTCATGAAAGGAACCACGCGTTGCAACACCATTTTCTCAAAGAGATGTAAAGAAGGCAGTCCACTATAGCCATGGTACGTGCACGGGGCCCGCGACGGATGACCGTAATCATGTCCGGCGGCGATGGAAAGTGCTGGCTTTTTGTCGGTATCCATCTTCTTGACGACATTGAGGCATGGCAAACACAATGTGGTCATCTCGACGCCTATCGCATTCTCATTAGCTTTGACATACACCAAGTCCGGCTGAAGATAAAACACACGCCCTTCGTGGCGTGACTGGTACCGAGAGTAACATGAACGATACGCTCCAAACGCCAAGTAAGCGTCACGCTCAACCCGTGTAAGCTCGACGCAGGAGTCATGCAACTCGCTCAAAGGGATATCTTGGCGGTATTCACGATCGACATCACGGATGCCACACGATGCACACGAAGCCAAAGTCCGCTTATTAGACGTACTGTCCACATACGCACTCACACATCGCTGCAAAATATCATCCGTCACCACCGCGGCGTCAATCTCTTTCACATAACTTTCCCGTACATCCGGATCGGAAATGTCTTCATGTCGGCGGTATCGTGCGATGCCAGTGCTCTCCCATAAGGCAGCGACCGCGATGTTTGGCCATTGCTCGAATCCCGCCAAGTCTTGCGGGGTTGGGAAGGCTGAAGATTTTGGGAGGGTTTCGTTTACGCGCATTCGCCGTTCTAACTCGTCTCGCCTTTCATCTTGACGTATCTGCTGCGCTCCTGCGGCCTCGCCTTCCTTCACCCCGGTGAGATGAAATGATGCGGTGAGATGAAATAATGCGGTGACATGTAATAATGCCGTGAGATGTGATCATGCGGCGAGGTGAGATAATGCGGCGAGATGTGATCATCGGGTTGGGAGCGTCGGGCTCGTTCACCTTGAGCTCGGCTTTCCTGCACCCCGGGTTGGGAGCGTCGGTATCGTTGGCCTTCAGCTCGGCATTCCTTCACCCCGGGTTGGGAGTGTCGGTCTCGTTGGCCTTGAGCCTCGGCTTCCTTCGCCCCGGGTTGGGAGCGTCGGGCTCGTTTGCCTTGAGTCTCGCATTCCGTCACCCCGGGTTGATGGGTGCGTCGGGCTCGTTGGCGACGAGCGTTGGAGCTCCGCCGCAAGGTTCTCGGGGTATAAATCGATGGTGAGGATGAAGTAAGGGAGCTACGACGCTTTCCAGCCAGCCCTCGGCCTTTCATACGCAAGTGTCGCTCAGTCGACAACTGTTCACCGTGCCTCAAGATGCGCTCGGAGATGGTGGATCTGGCGGGGGCGATGTGAACGAAGGTATAGCTGAGAGGTTCGTCTTTAGAAATAAATGTGGCGTTGAGCAGCACGTAGACCCCGCAATCGATGTTGTTATGTTGCTGAGGGGCGTCAACAGCGGTCTGCCTACACCAAGTGACACCCGAGAGGCGTGCAGAATTGTGTGCGGCGAATTCCTCACGCATAAATGTTTCTAGATTGATGAAGCAAATATCCTCGGGATCGTGCACGTTGCACATGGAATCGTACTTGGTGATGCAGCTCCGTGGAACGTCAACCACGAATAATGACCAATGCCCCGGGTCCCCAGGATGGTGGATAGGCACCATGAAGATATCGCAACACGTTATGTCATACCCCAATGCGCGCTCGGTATTCCAACTGCGCACATTGCGGCTGTACACGGGGGCGGCTTGTGGGTCTATGGCCATGGGCTCCTGAGAACCAGGTGGTGTAATGTCCAC
Organism: Cymbomonas tetramitiformis; assembly: GCA_001247695.2. NCBI lineage: Eukaryota > Viridiplantae > Chlorophyta > Pyramimonadophyceae > Pyramimonadales > Pyramimonadaceae > Cymbomonas > Cymbomonas tetramitiformis. Next base: position 15,829 of record LGRX02024902.1, on the reverse strand, counting down.
GAACGTGTCTCCCACTAGTTGCACCGCGTGCGTCCGATGGTCGGGGTTGAATACTTCCGTTAACTTCGTATAAAACCTAGCCGAGAAATAGTGGATACGTGGGGCCTGGCCAGATGATTGTCGTTGCTTCTCGGCGTGACGTAGGTACGCTAGATACAAATCCACAATTTCGTCATTTAGCATTCGCCCGGGGAGTAAACGGTCCATCGGGCTTGGTGCATGCGCAGGCGACGAGATGCAAGGAACCGTACTCGGAGATGGTATCGGCGGTGGGGTAGGCGTAGGATTGTCCGTCGTGGTTAAACGCGCAGATCGAGTGGTATCACACCCACCCCTGAAAGCTTGGAATAAAGTAAGCGGTCGTAGAGGACTTAGTGGCTCAACCCGAGCGGAAGTCTTGGACAAGGGTTCGGAACGTGGGGTGGTCGTTTGCAATCCAGACGAATTAGAAGAACGTCGAATAGGAGTCGAAAACTTTCGGCGCGAACGTGGAGTACTGAGGGTGGCAACCGAGGCGGGCGCCTGAAAGATAAAGGGCTCCGCGGCGATGGCCGGAGGGGGCGATACGCCGGCGTCGATGCGCATGGTCACGGCTTGCCGCGCGATCTGCGTGAGTGTTCCACCATCATCGGGGTGGGATATGTCGAGAGGTGGGAGACATAGCACAGGAACGGCGTCAGGTTGATCTAGCCCGGTGGTGACTGAGGCGGCCGCTTGGAGAGAGTTGGGAGTAGCGTCGACCGCCGGAGGAGGAGATATGCCGCCTTCAGTGCGCATCGCCACGGCTTGCTGCGCGAACTGCGTAAGAGTTCCGCCCGCATCGGAGTGGGATATGTCGAAAGGTGGTTGACGTAACACAACCATGGGATCGGGCGGACCAAGCCTGGGGGCGACTGAGGCGGCCGCCTGCATAAAATTGGGAGCAGCGTCGACAGCCGGAGGCGGCAAGAAACCGCCTTCGACGCGCATGGCCACGGCTTGCTGCGCGATCTGCGTAAGTGTTCCGCCATAATCGGGGTAGAAAGAGTCGGCGAGAGGAGGTTGACGCAGCACAACAGCGGGGCCGGGCTGAGCGGGCCCGGAGGCGACGGAGGCGGCTGCTTGAAAGGGGCGAAAAATACCCTCGTCGATAAGCATGGCCACGGCTTCCTGAGCAAGTTGAGTGGTGGGTAGTGGATCGTCGACCTCATGGGCGGAAGGCGGTGCTTGGACAGGGGCATGGTCAGGTCGAAGTATCGGTGCCTCGCGCACACCCGTAGTCGCCACGGCCGCATCGGCGGAGGGAGGAACGGTGACGGCCGTAGGTAACATACCGTTGTCGAGGAGCATGGCGAAGGCCCGCTGAGCAAGTTGGGTTAAAGGTAGTGGATCGTCGACCTCAGGGGCGGAAGGCGGTGCTTGGACAGGGGCATGGTCAGGTCGAAGTATTGGTGCCTCGCGCACACCCGTAGTCGCCACGGCCGCATCGGCGGAGGGAGGAACGGTGACGGCCGTAGGTAACATACCGTTGTCGAGGAGCATGGCGAAGACCCGCTGAGCAAGTTGGGTTAAAGGTAGTGGATCGTCGACCTCAGGGGCGGAAGGCGGTGCTTGGACAGGGGCATGGTCAGCTCGGAGTATCGGTGCCTCGCGCACACCCGTAGTCGCCACGGCCGCATCGGCGGAGGGAGGAATGATGGCGGACATATCATGGTCGATGTCCATAGCCACAGCCTGTTGACGAGTTCTTTGTGGGGAACGGGCGCGTCCCATCAACCGTGCACGTTGTCGTTCACGGGACGCGATAATACGGCTTGTACGAGTCCGTTGCAAGTGCTCGCGCCTCCACGACGCGTTCGGTATCCATTGCTGCCCAACACCGGCCGTCGTGGTGAGTGCCACCTGTGCGGGCGTCGTGGAGGAAGAGGTTATCGTGATGGGGACCACGTACTCCATGGGAGCGATGCTCTCGTCGAAGATCGCATCATGAGAAGTAGGATTCGCGGCGGAGTACACCATCAAACATAATAAGGCCCGTATGAGCCGTTTGTTGATCATAATGGCTAAAGTTGCAATGACGCTCCGGATTCCCATCAGGCAGAGTCACCAATCTTCAATTGCCTGTATATCAAAGACACCGAATACCCAAAGTTAAGAATGTTGGACCACCGAAAATATGCGGAGCCATTGCCACGGCATGAGAAGATTTACAACATATTTTCGGGAGTCGTCAAGCACGGATGAATACATACTACCATCGAAATCGGCTATTGTGTGAAATATTCTCGCATGTTTTCGAGGATCAAGGCAGGCAGGGGGGGGGCTCCCCCCGTTACTACGGAATGTTTTTGCGAAACGTTATCAACATCGGAAACTTCATTAACGCACAATTTCAGTAGCAATCACGGATTCCGGACTGAGCCGAGTGGGGGGCTCGCCCCCACACCCCCGTAGTACACTTTTCTTTTTCCACTGCGGAGGCCCGGTGGGGGGCTCCGCCCCCACACCCCCCGTAAGTACGCTTTTTTCCCCCAATCTAAGCCCGTGGGGCTCCGCCCCCCCCCCACCCCCCCTAAGTACATTTTTTATTTTCCAAACCGAGCCCATTAACAAAACATTTGTGCATTAGAGGATACCAATCCCCCAAATATCAACCATATGATGAGATATTCCATGAACAAATGACATCCGGAATATGAAATAACGATACTCACGATATCACGGACATGAATATCAAGAAACCGGAACTCACAATATATCCGAGACATGCATCAAGCGTGCATATATCAAAATCTCAAACCGGAATGCACGGTCTTAAATAACGCAGAGCGAATTCATGTTTGCCAGGCACAACATGGTTGGCGACACACCACGAGCGTGATGTGTAGTAGCATGTCCATTTGAATACACACTTTAAAATGTTAGTACGGTTTTACATCTAGGTGTTTCGAGTGTCCCGTTATTTCGCCTAGTTATTCGTAGCTTTCCTACTTTCCTACTTTCCTAACTGTTTGCGGCGCCGTCAACTGCCTTCTTCAAGCCGTTTGAAACATCCACCGCCAAGGACTTGAGAATCATCTGGTGTCGGGCATCGCATGTGGCAGCGAGGTCCGTGCCCGCTAAGAGGTATTTGACGTACTCCTTGACGCCGAATTCCCAAAACCCCCAATACAAGGCCGTGTTCGCCGGGTTGTACTGCACATCCGGGTTGTAGGAGGCCACACCCCGCAAGGCCAAGTTCGCGGAGAAAACAACCCTAGGCGTGCGATCCGAGTTGGCGACCCCTTGGTGTACCCCGCCGACAAGAGCGCAATCGCCCAACTGCACTCGCGCCTTTCCGCCAACATCCGCGGCGAAGGCATCGAGGTATTCCTTGGGGAACATGAGCGGACACTGCTCCAAGAAGTCCCTATCGCAAGCAAGCTTGTCGGGGGTGCTTCCTTCAAGGTTGGATGCGCCCAATCGTTGGCACAACTCATCGACGGCCATGTGCGGGGCGGTACAGATTCTTGTCGGAGAGGCTGGGCCAAGATGACCGATAACCGCCAAGTGATGGGCGGGTGCGTCGAGGGGTGTGTTCAACGGTTGGTCCAGATGCCATGGTTGCCAACCCGATAGGGTCGAGAGAACGACCTCCTTCTTGCCCCTGGATTTCTGCTGCACCAGGTCCATGTTGATAAGAAAAGCAGTATTCTCAAGTAGGTAGTCTCCCTTAACGCGTTGAAGGAGCTGCTCCTTGAGGGTGTCCACGAAGATGTCTAGATGCTTTCGGTCTTCCTCGAGCAGGACGGTATCATAGAATTCGGTTTGCAGCTTCGAGCTTCCGCTTCCCGCAGAAGAGTGGAAAACCTCAAGTTTGCCCCCGGTCAAGGGTACAACCCCCGGTGGCAGTCTTTCCCAGTTCTTTATCTTGTCCAAGGCTTCCGTCCACATGCTCGCGAACCGCTCTCGAAGATGGGCGTCCGTAGCTTCGGGTAAAGCCAAGGTAAAGGGCGCGGCGAAGCCGATGGCGGTTTCGCGGTTGAACTCGTCCAGCTGCTTTGTGCCTCGCCTGCGGCCGGCGCATCGATAGCATCGCAGCTCTTTATGCATGCGCTTCCGGGTGCACCTCTCCCCGGGGACATGGCTGGGGTTGGCATCCTTGCATATTACAAGTTGACCCTTCTTGTCCAGCATACCGCAATTGCAACGGTCCGTTGAGGAGTCTTCGGAATCTGTTGAAACCGCGAGAGTGATACACGTGAGGATCCGCCGACATATGTTATCACATACATATTTGAGTGTCGTCTAGGGCGGTGCATGCGGTGAAATGTTATCACGTATATATTTGAGTGTCGTCTAGGGCGGTGCATGCGGTGAAATGTTATCACGTATATATTTGAGTGTCGTCTAGGGCGGTGCATGCGGTGAACAGCTGAACAGCTGAACAGCTGAACAGTAAACTTAATAATATGGTATCTTGACCGTGAATAACTTTTGAGTCACGAGGTCTTTTGGAATGAAACTTTGCATACATAAAGGGATTTTATAGACGAACACAACGATATATTGTTCGTTGTGATAGGATAAGTGAAACCGAAAATCTGATACCCATTTCTTGTGGCTATATACGAGCCGTAAATAATAGGGTATCTTGACCGTGAATAACTTTTGAGTCACGAGGTCTTTTGGGATGAAACTTTGCATACATAAAGGGATTTTATAGACGAACACAACGATATATTGTTCGTTGTGATAGGATAAGTAAAACCCAAAATCTGATACCCATTTCTTGTGGCTATATACGAGCCGTAAATAATATGGTATCTTGACCGTGAATAACTTTTGAGTCACGAGGTCTTTTGGAATGAAACTTTGCATACATAAAGGGATTTTATAGACGAACACAACGATATATTGTTCGTTGTGATAGGATAAGTGAAACCCAAAATCTGATACCCATTTCTTGTGGCTATATACGAGCCGTAAATAATAGGGTATCTTGACCGTGAATAACTTTTGAGTCACGAGGTCTTTTGGAATGAAACTTTGCATACATAAAGGGATTTTATAGACGAACACAACGATATATTGTTCGTTGTGATAGGATAAGTGAAACCCAAAATCTGATACCCATTTCTTGGGGCTATATACGAGCCGTAAATAATAGGGTATCTTGACCGTGAATAACTTTTGAGTCACGAGGTCTTTTGGGATGAAACTTTGCATACATAAAGGGATTTTATAGACGAACACAACGATATATTGTTCGTTGTGATAGGATAAGTGAAACCCAAAATCTGATACCCATTTCTTGTGGCTATATACGAGCCGTAAATAATATGGTATCTTGACCGTGAATAACTTTTGAGTCACGAGGTCTTTTGGGATGAAACTTTGCATACATAAAGGGATTTTATAGACGAACACAACGATATATTGTTCGTTGTGATAGGATAAGTGAAACCGAAAATCTGATACCCATTTCTTGTGGCTATATACGAGCCGTAAATAATAAGGTATCTTGACCGTGAATAACTTTTGAGTCACGAGGTCTTTTGGAATGAAACTTTGCATACATAAAGGGATTTTATAGACGAACACAACGATATATTGTTCGTTGTGATAGGATAAGTGAAACCCAAAATCTGATACCCATTTCTTGGGGCTATATACGAGCCGTAAATAATAGGGTATCTTGACCGTGAATAACTTTTGAGTCACGAGGTCTTTTGGGATGAAACTTTGCATACATAAAGGGATTTTATAGACGAACACAACGATATATTGTTCGTGGTGATAGGATAAGTGAAACCCAAAATCTGATAATATGAGAATATTTAAAGTATGCAAAGTTATTTATGCACCTACATAATGAAACAAGCAAAGGAATATGGATGCTCATATGCTCTTATCAAGAATAGAAGCAAAGCAAGGCTAGTTAGGATAGTTATCCTAAGTGTTATGAACACATACATAAAGAAGGAAAGGAAGCATACGGATATCAAGAATACAACTATTGCAAAGCACAAGAAGTTAAGTGTTAATACTCACTATGAATGAAGTGGTTTACACGGCACTTAAGTCATCGGCATTTCTTTTCAAGTTTCTATTTGTTGTGACAAGGGTATCCGTATCCCACATATGGAACACCATGACACCACGGACCCCCATGGGTTTCTTGGCCGCAAGAACTTTGAAGCCCTTGGTTGCGATGTCTCCACTCAAGACCAACATCTCCCCACTCCCAACACTCAACTTGTTGAGGGCATTGAACTTCAAGTCCACCGATGTTGGTGGCCGAGGCTCCTTGGGAATGGAGAAGGTGGTAGGATCCACCCCCGTGGACTCCGCGGGTGCCTCTTCCTCGGCGGTCTTGTCAAAAACAACAAGGACTACCCGCAAATGATCCTTAAAAAAAAGAAAACTTTGGTAGTCCTTTTTGAAGGCAAAATCCACCTCCACACGAGCCGAATTGTGCGCCTTGGGCAAGACATGGACGTGTACCGCATTCACTTGGAACGGGTTGACGTCATGCCGCCCACGATTGGCCTCTTGTGTGGCCAATAGCATAAGGCTAGCCATAACAAGATCCGGCGGTTGCACGTCGGACTTGCTAAGGCGGTAGCCAAAGGGTTGGTTCGGCATCAAACCACACCCAAACCAAAAGCTAACGGCCTCGCCTAAGGCATCCTTTCCCCCCGCGCATTCCTTGGCCTTGCTTTGAAGGTATTCCAATAAAAAAGCACGGCCGGACTCGGAGTGCCTTGAGGCGATGCGCACTTTGCCTAGGTCAAGGGTCAAGGGATCCCTTGAAGGCACTAGGGGAAGGAAGGTGGGAGGCGATTGGAGGAAGGTGGGAGGCGATTGAGCGAATGTCTTGGAGACCAAAGATGGGGCGCCACCATAAAATAACAAGTCGAATTGCTCTTGTTGTATTGGAGGCCCACTAGCGGAAGGCCCATACACCGCTTTGAATGGCCTCGTGGCCCTCTTGTTGTAGACTTGTCTATCCAAGAGACTTGCGAGGGCATGGAAAAGGTTGTCGTTGAAAAATTGGCCGTTGCTCTTTTGGCTCAAGACTTCGGGCTCCAACACCACTCGCTTTTCATCGAGGGGTGGAGGAAACAATAAAATCATTTGCACGCGAAACGCGTACGTGGGCACATCGACTGCCCTTGGGTCGAAGTGGGGGCTCCACCAAGTTTTCGCGGCTACCTTTTCGTTCAGGGTTGCGCGCATTAAGGCACGCCTATCGTCGCGCAACCCCTGATATTCCTCGAATGTCCAGGGGCTCAAATCAGCGAACAGGGGATCCCTCAAGGAAAAGAAGGGACCGAGTAACAAGAGCCCAAGAATTCTTGAGCCCTCTTTCGCTTGAGTCACGAAGTCCCGAGAGGCAGCCACGAGAACGACAAAATTGTCGTTAGAATTGTGCACTACATACTTTCGTAACACTTTCGACAACGAGCCAGACTCGAAGGCCTTGAGCTCGTCGTGGGTGAGAAAGATGACCGGGATACCTCCTTGGTTCATCGCAAAACGCAATAGCTCTCGATTAGCTTGCTCCTCGCTTCCAACCGCACCCGACATCAACGGCAATACCTGCACCGCAAAACAAACCGTAATTTTTAAGATTTTGCGCAGCGCTTCCGCCCATCATGGAGCATATTCAAAGAAAACCCTAAGACCTATCACTACCATGGCAAACACACCTCGACCTTAGGTCCGCAGGTGGTATAGTTAGTGGATGAACTGCCTCGATCTTAGATCCGCAGGCGATGGTATGAATGCAAACGAGAGTTCCGACCTTGGGTCCGCAAACAACTCGTTGCAAAGGATGATGTTTCTTTCAAGCAATTTTCAACGGCAACACCACGCAACGTACCCTTTCCGCTTCGCCTTGCGCGCTATCCCATTCTCCAACAATATTATCAGCCATATTTATATACGGAGGGACGGACGGACGGCGGGAAGGACGGAAAACGACTACAAAAATACGAATATTATCGACTACGACGTCGATATATTATATTGAAAAAAACAGCAGCCAGCAAGCAGTTCGTTAAAGGTTGCCTAAAGTTACAGGTTGCCTAAATGGGACTGACACATTTCGCGATAAGTTCGATTTCTGCGTGGGACGGCGATCGAATCTGGGATTCTGGGTCAGTGTCGCTCGAATGTAAAGTTGATCCGACGTGCAGTATTCGCGAAAGCTAAAAATTCGCGACCATGAATCAGAAATTCATGGTCATGAATTTAGAATTCATGACCATGAATCTGAAATTCGTGACCATGAATTCCGAGGAACGTTGACCACAGCGGTTGTGACGGGGCCGCCAAACCTGTCCGTCTTCATCGTTGAATGACTCGTTCACTTCCGTCTGACGCGCCAGTGGTTTTTTTTACAGAATTCTGTCGTTCTGTGCAGTTTATGTCGTTTTGTACAGTGCTTAACGGTGGTGGCCCCATGTCTACACAAGTCAAGCAAATATCATATTTCGTCTGACGCGCCAGTGTCGGCTTTTGCAGAATCGTGACCGTTTTTGCAATTTATGTCCGTTTTTGCAGTCTGAGCCCAGTGGGGGGGCTCCGCGCCCCCACACCCCCCCGAAAGTACACTTTTTTTTTCCAGACTGAGCCCAGTGGGGGGGCTCCGCCCCACCCCAGTACACTTTTTTCCGGTGCGAGCCCCGGTGGGGGGCTCCTTACACCCCAGTACACTTTTTTTTCCGATGAGCCAGTGGGGGGCTCCGCCCCACCCCCGTTAGTACACTTTTTTTTTTTTTTCCGGAGGCCCAGGCCACGGTGGGGGCTCCGCCCCACCCCGTTAGTACACTTTCTTTTTGGGTGACTGTGTCATCAACTAGCACTCTAGGAGCTTTGCAGACTGCGTCACATGTCGTGAAACTTGGCGAACACCTATCTGAACACAACGTGTCGACGACATCGACAACGACAACGCTTTGCGGGCGTCATCGTCACCGTGTCCTGTGACACTGCACTGCACTGGCACTGCACTGTCTCAGACTGTCACCAACTTGCACTCTGTCAGATGTCACCAACTTGCTCTCTGGGAGCTCGAGCTCTGCGAGCTCCTGTGTATAATTCCCAACGCTCATGACACTGTCACCAACTTTCATTCTGGGAGCTTTGCGAACTGCGTCACATGTCGTAAAACCTGGCGACCACCTACCTGGTCACAAAAGTGTGACGACGTACTCGACGACACTTTAAACGCCGCATGGGCCCTCCGTCGGAGACGGGAGGGTATAATGATATACTCGGTACCACTTTTTGTAAGCCTCGAGGATTGACCGGTCTTGTGCCAAATCTGTCATTTCAGGATCCAATGAAAAACAGCAATTCTTTCCGGCGATTCTCCCACGTCAGCCGAACAGATCCGATTTCTCGTATGACATTCCTGAAGCAGTCGCAAAATGTCACGATAAGTCATATATATATAGTGTAATATAGTGTAATATAGTGGGACAACTTGAGGTGACACTTGACGTAGTAGGTTAATTGAAAGTTCCTTCGTTCATTGGTTTTTGGGTTTTAGGGTTTTAGGCATAGCTGGCGCCATAACCTAAATAACTAAAAAATGGATCACTAGAATCTTTTCTCGATTTTTTATATACTTTATAACACCCCAAACTGACCGTAGATTATAGTGGGATATCGGTCTATAGGTTATGCTGCTCCCTGCGATTTTACAAAATAAATAACCCTGGAAATCTATTAAATATGGAAAATGCTATGAAATTAAATAGGTCGAAAACTGAGTGCACCCTACCCTTAAGGGCAGATGCTCGATCCAAATTATTTAGAATATTCCAGACGAGAGCAGTCAATTTGCAATTCTAAACATCTAACATGTATAATTAATAATAAGATTATTATTACAGTAATACACCTCACATTTAAGGAAATGCTAGGTTAAGGAAACAAGCCTTTCGGGGTCGGAAAAATGCGGAAAAGGCTAGGCTAACTTTTTGGTTACAGTGTTAAGGCCGTAACGAAACACAGTGTTAATATAAGGAACCCAGTGTTAAGCGTTGAGGCTGGGGGGGTCAGAAAAATACGGAAAAAGCTAGGCTGGCTCCAAATTCCTGTTTCCTTAAATGTGAGGTATTACTGTATTTAGCATCCACGTTTGCCCCACTTCGACCGCACGACCGGCCGCGCGGCCTTCATTCCCGTCAGCGATACAATATACAGTGATGACGTCAGTAATAAATGCATTATGATGTCAAGGAACCGGCCTTGGCCGGTTACAGGCGGGAAGAATGCGCCTCGTGACACAGTACAGATTTTTCTTCTTTAATTTATACCACCAGAATCTTCCAGGCGAGGGCTTTCGCCCAGATGAAACCTGTGTCACATGTCATGTCATGGCAAATGTCATGCCATGCCATGCCATGCCATGCCATGCCACTGGAAATTAGGTCCGAAAGACGGAGATATTAACGGCCGATATTCGCTCATATAGATTGTGAAATACTGATTTTCGATATTCATATTATCCAAATCTATCCATATCTACAGATGCAGATAGAGCAGCGAGAGAGCGCATAGGTAGAGTATCTTTATCTACGTGTCAGTTCTCTTAATGAAGGCGCGGTGCTTTGGACCAGAGGTGTGCCCTTATATAACCGGATAACCGATAGCCGGTGATCGGTTATAGTTATATAATATAACTTTTGGAAAATCGGGCCGAAATCCGGTTATCCTTATATAACTATAAGGGTCTAAATAACCATTATATAACCATTATAGTTATCGGATATATAACCAGAAATCGGTTATATAATTGGAATTCCGGTTATATAACCGATGAAATAACTGAGAATTCCGGTTATATAACCGATGAAATAACTGAGAATTCCGGTTATTTGGGCGAAATACCAAATGGTCTCACGCGTCGCCACCTGGAGCAATTTCATCGATTTACGCACATGCGTCATCTGAGTATAAATGGCTAATCACATGAGTCACCATGAATCACCATGAGTCAGAAAGTGAATATTTGAGTATTTATTGAAGCACTATCAAGCTCACTCCACAAGGAGGCAACTCCAACTCGTCGCTGAGCAGTCATCAGCCGCTCCCATGAAAATAAGCGCGGTTTTTGTGCGTCTGTTCTGCGCCCTCGTATGTGGTGCGCAGAACACCACCAACAACACTTCCGAGGACGACTTCCTACCTCTATTTTCGCCCGATGATTCATCGTTTGCCGGCATTTCTCCAGGAGACGATTTTTTTGATACACCCTCTCATCCACCTTCTCCCCCCCTCGAACCGACAGATGGGAGCCAATTGTTATCACGATCATTCGCGAACATCTTGTTGTCTTGGAAAACTGGTATGACCCCAAGGGTAAGCGTCCAGTAGTTCTGGACCATGAGACGCCTGGATACGATGAGCAGTACGTCGTGGAGCAGGCCTTATTTCAGTCACAAGTTGAGTACGATGATGCAATTCTGCGGTTCCTGAATGGCGCCTCTGGTTATTTCGACGATGATTCGCTTTCTGGTGACTTTTTGCGACTACTTGATTCTTCTGTTGGACTTCGAGGTGGTGCGCTAGAGTCTTCTAGCCAGGCAAGTGGTAGAGAAGAGGTTGGTGAGGACATGGATTTTGAGCTCACAGCGAGCCCAACGCGTGCATCACTTGGAGCTAGTACTTCTTGCGAGGAAGACAGATACGCTGTCCGGCTAAGCTCACTAGGAAACCAAACTGATCATCTCCATAACTTGTGTCTGGCCGGAGCTTTATGCTCTCGGAAACCCAGACAGTAAACAATGACTGTACTACTGTACTGTACTACTGTACAGTACAGTGCTAGGATGTCACGGACACGAACGGAAGCAGGGTCAGGCTAGGGGCTAGTCAGAGCCCATAATAACTAAGCCTAAACCCGAAGTCCAGCACACCACCCGTGGGTGTGACTACCTAGCAAGGCAGGTACAGGGTATACAGCCACGTGATAATAAACAAACACCTACGTGCAACTCGGTGGAAACCGATCACTTCTAGCTGGGTGCCGGGGTCTTGACCCGGTCATCCCACTACTGGGCTAAAGCTAATCAAGCTGCCAGGATGATTGACAAGAAACTCAGCCACTGTGAAGCTGGTCAGCAGAGCTGAGTTCAGCGGTTGGGATGTAGATACAGAGTAATTTCGAAGTGAATTGCAGACCGTCCTTTTGAATTTGAGCACCACCAAGTCCAAGTGGGCAAGGCGGTTCCACAGTAGAAAGCAAATTGACTGAGGAACTCAGACAAGTAGATTCCCATGGTGGCTTGAACCCTGAAGAAAGAGATAAAAGAACTCGATCGTCAGGCGGCCAATCACGGATGTCCAGAGAGCCAAGTGGCGGATCCGAAGCAAAGAGACCTCCAGTAGACCGATGGACGGTGACTCCGGGCTCAACCAGGCCCCTGTCACCACCGCCCACGGCAACCAGAGATGCCGTAGCACTGGCCAGTAGAGAACAACAGAGCATCGAGGACATTAACGCACACCGGAGAAAACTCGGCGGCGCCCGTGGACGGCACATCGGAGCTGCTAGTGGCGATGCCCCCCTGTCAGAGTCATGCTCAAGAGTGCCGAAGGAGCCAAAAGCCGCTTGCTGCCCGCCGTCAGAGTCATTGTCAGAGCCTTGGTCGTTGTCAGAGACTTCAGAGCCAACGTCAGAAGCCTCAATCCGCATGCCAGCAAACAGCGGAGCCGGTGCAGAGTCGCCAAGCCGGAGCGATGGGACAGAACCAGGCAAGCCGAGAGAGCCAGGGACAGCCACTGATGGGTCATGAGCCGTAGGCACACCACCAGCCACGAGTGCAGAGGGATCCCGAACCGCAGGCGGTGGCGGAATCGAGCCCCGTGCACCCGAGTGGAATGTGGCTAGACCAAACTGAGCCATGCCGTCATCGTCAGCTGCCGCATCCTGAGCGGAAGCCGCCGCATCCTGAAAGTGCCTCAGAGATGTGGGCTCAGCTGGCACAAAGGAATGCGCCGACAGCTCGACCACCTCCGGGCGACCCTCCATCGTGCAGAGTGACTCGAAGGCGTGCTCATCCCCCGCGTCATAGAAACGCTGGAAACGAACAGCCAGGCAGTCAGTCTCGTAGTCTTCAACTGCACCACAATAGTGGGCAGAGCGAAGACCGCCGTGGGGGCACTCAGCATGCCAGTGCTTCAAGCCACTCTGTGCACACACCGCATTCTTGCAGTGGGGCACGAAGGCACCACTCTTCTTGTCAAATGAGACAGGAGGAGCGGTGCCAAGTGGCTTAACACCAGCACGATGAAGCTTGGCAGCAGAGCGGGTAAGGTGCTTGCCGTCAGGCGGAGGCCCTTCCCGCTTCTGCCGCTTCAGGTCACGAATGTCCCGTTGCATGCGCTCCAGCTGCTTCTGCAGGCTGGACAACGCCGCAGCCAGGTCAGACGCGCCATCGCCGAATGACAGAGCAGAGACAGGGGCGTCAGAGACTTTCAGGCCGTGGCGGAACTGCTCCCGCACACGAGCCTGAATAGTCAGGAGAGACACGCCCTGCCGCTGGTCAGCTCGAGCCAGAGAGTTAGCCAAATCACGGTACAGCCACGAATCGCCGAGAGCCTTCAGAAACTGCCGCTTCACCGCGTCCTCTGGCAAGTTGTGGGAACGCCGAACGTCCCTCAACAGGCCATTGAACTCGCGGATGCCACGGTCAGGATCTTTGCTGCTGGGGATGCGGACCGCCAGCAGCAACTCAAAAGAGTCAAAGGGTTCCGAACGCTCCTGGAGCATGCGCACCACCTCAAGGGCAGCGCGCTTGCCATCTCCAGGAACGTCGGACCCAGAGGCCTCAAGCCAGTCACGGGCAGGCGAGCCAGGGCGAGCCAGAAATGTCAGAGCCGAGAGCAACAACTCATTCGCTTCATGCCTAGCCTCAACTGCCATGTCAGTCAAGTCAAACAGGGGAGCAAACGCCGTCGACTGAAGCACAAGCTGCGTGCGGAGCTCATGCATCAACTGCGAAAAAATGTCCACTGCGTCTGCCTCTGTCCCTGCAAAGCGCTCCGATTTGTCGCCCAGAATCTTAGTGGCAACGGTCTTGGCAACCTTCCTGTCGAAATTGTCACGAGCCAATTGCCTGCACTTGTCCAGAATTTCCCTCGCAGCTGCGGTGGTCGGAGCTGGCAGCTGCGGGGTGTGCGGTGTCGCAGAATGCTGCGCACCCACATCATCGAAAATAGTTTCTAATCTACGGACGCGAGACCGCGTCATGTTGTTCGCTGTGGTAACCATGATGGAGAGACAGGGGAGAAGGTCGAGCTAAACAGGGAGATGGTGAAGAACTCTTACAGCGGCCAGATATGTATGTAGAAGTCTCAGCCGCACAGATCGCAATTTACAGGTCGTAAGCGGAACAATGAGAGCGGCCAAAACCAGTCACGTGTGGAACGACCTCGCCGGAGCCAGCGGCGCACGAAACAGATTAACTCTCGTTGCGACGATGCTGCCGTAAAATAAATAATCCGTCACAAACTGATCTCCTGCGCAGCGAAGGCGAGCACAATGCGTGCCGCCATCACTGCCAAGCTAAAAGGCCATACCGTAAGAGTAATACACCACCGCCCAAGTGGGCGCTCAACCCCTCCTACGTCCTACTTAGCCGAACATGGCAACAGCAAGGCGCTGTGCCATCATCAGAATCACCGGAAAGCCGGTGCGGCCTATAACCTGCGAGGAAGACAGATACGCTGTCCGGCTAAGCTCACTAGGAAACCAAACTGATCATCTCCATAACTTGTGTCTGGCCGGAGCTTTATGCTCTCGGAAACCCAGACAGTAAACAATGACTGTACTACTGTACTGTACTACTGTACAATACAGTGCTAGGATGTCACGGACACGAAACGGAAGCAGGGTCAGGCTAGGGGCTAGTCAGAGCCCATAATAACTAAGCCTAAACCCGAAGTCCAGCACTTCTGGTTCACGCGACCCTGAAGCTGGAACTGAAGTTGGTCCTTCCAATGCCGGTCAACAACTGGACCAGCTTCCCGAGACGAATCCCATAACAGAAGAGGTTCTCCAAAAGTTGGAAGAGGTGTAACCTTCACCTTAGATCTTTTCGTCGCTTTTGTCTTTCATTCTCTCGCATATTTCTCTCGCATATTTCAAGTCGTGGGCTGACCAATAGAATTCGTTGCGTGGCAGGAATGTCCGGAACATTTGAAGGATTTCGTGAAGAACAAGATCGTCGCCTTTCACTTGGGGCGTCGCGCTAACTATTGGTGCCTGTTTACTGAAGTTTCCAGGGAGCGTGATGACTTTGGTAGACTTAAAACATGTAATGTTTACTGCACCCTTTGTATTCCCCAGCCAGTTGCATGGCCCCGAGGCGTTTTCTGTGAAGAAAAGGACAACTGGAATGTACTCACTCCGCTGGGAGAAAAACAGTTTCAATTATGGTTCGTGGGTTCGCATTCTAAGGGCAAGGAGGACCATCTTGATCTCATTACCCAAGTTCTTAAGTACTTAGACGACGCAGATCCGATTATTCTCCAGGCTCTTGAAAGCGATGCAATCAGTAAAAATTCCGTTCGTAAGGACGCTCGGCGAGATGGGAAAGGCACACTTGCTCATGCCCTTAAGGCCAAAAAGACCTATGCAAAGACAGACTCCAAACAGCTGCAGTTCGCGGAGGATATGGTCCTCATGGTTGCGAAAGACCACTTGAAATTGTCGTTGTGTGATAGATAGTATGTGGTGCAGACGTATGGTTTGGCATTTAGATCCGAGAATCTTATTTCCTAGCCGCCGAGGATTCACCGAAAATACCTTGCCTCGTATCTACGGTCAAGTGGATGCACAGTTTGTGCA
>LGRX02024897.1:0-23550 GCA_001247695.2 Cymbomonas tetramitiformis | reverse complement strand
CGCGTCGTCGTGCTCCTTGCCCCATAAGTCCTTGACGTTCTCGTTGCCTTTTCTCAGCAGGCAGTTCAGCGGCCATGCCATCGACGAGTAGTCTTCTTTGCCGATGCGCGCGGCCATGATCCGGTAGAAGTTCATGAAACCCAATATGGCCCGAACCCCTCTCACATCTGTGGGCGTGGGTAGTTCGAGCAGGGCGGCCACTTTGGCCTGGTGAGGTGACAACTTACCGGGTCGCAGCAGGAAACCCAGAAACTCGCACCCGCCGGCGGCGAAGACTGACTTGCCGGGGTGACCGCGCAGTCCCACTTTGCTCAGGCGCTGCATGACTGCCTCCAGGTCGGCCAGGTGTTGGCGGGCGGTGGGCGAGGTCACCAGGATGTCGTCGCAGTACACCTTGGCGCAGCTGAGTCCGCGCAGCTCGTGCTCGATTACCCGCCCAAACATTGCGGTGCTGTTCGCGCTGCCGAAGGGCATGCGCTTGTAGACGTACTGCTCGGGGGCGGCACCGTCTCGCGCCCACCAGAAGCATGTCTTCAGCGACGCGTCGTCGGTCTGAACGATTTGATGGAAATCGCTGCGCAGGTCCAGCTTGGTCATGTACTGGTCGCGGCCGATGTCGTGAAAAAGGTCTTCGGGCAGCCGTGGAGGCGTACGGTCTCGGAGTGACAGCTCGTTGACGCCTCGTAGGTCCAGCGCCACACGCTTGTCCGTCCAGGAGCCATCCAAGGCCTTTTTCATGGCAACGACGACATTGCAGGTGTTTTCGCAGTATTTCGGGGCCTTCTCGATGATGCCGTCCGCCAGCAGCTTGTTGAAGTGTTCGTCGATCAGAGCCCGTTCGGCTGGTGAGAATCGCCGGGGCTTCTGGTAGTGCGAGGCGGACTCGTCCTTGAAGGGAATGTCGAATTTGCCGATCTCTCCCGTGTATCCCGGCAGGTCGGTGGCGGAGGTGGCCATGAAGCTCTTCTCGCGGAGTAGGAGGTCGCGCAGGGCCTGTTATTCTTCATCGGTCCATGCGCCCTCGCCGTTGAAGCCTGCTTGAGGCCCCATGATGACGTCCAGCTCCTCGTCACGGGCGTGCAGCGCTTCGACGTCGTCTTCCCTGCCGAGAGGCACGGCGCTGTCCACCTTGCCCGCCTGTGTGGCGAATGCTTGCGCCTGGTGGCGCTGCCGCGGCTTCTTGCGCCGCTTGCGACCCCTGCGGGCATGGCGTCGGCCTTTTGCCTTCCTGAGGCTGGCTCTGCGCCGCAGATCGTGGGATGATGGTGCCCCGCGGCCCTGACGTTTATTCCGCTTACTGGCGCGTTTGAAGCGGCTGGGGGGGTCCTCGCACTTTGGGTTGAGGACGACGAATCGCATGATGGCGTTGGTGTTGACCAGGCGGAATCGTGTCCATGAGTATACTGTCCCCGCTGCCGCCGCCGCCGCCGCACACCAGCTGGGCGTGCTCCTCCATGCTTCTGTTGCCACGAGCCTGGCCGTCTCCACGAGCACGTGTCCCACGCTGTTGGCCTGGACCGTTGTGAAGATGGTCCAGGCTGCTAATGCGCAGCCAAGCTGCACGCACGCTCGCTGTACCCATGTGCGGGCAAGGAGCTGCAGTGCTGCTTTGGCCTGTTGCTGAGCCCGCCGGTTGCGCCTGCCAGCGGACTTGGGCACTGGGCCCCAGACCTGGGTGAGTGCCCACCTCATCCGGGCGCTAAGGGACCGCTCCACGAGTCATAACAGCGGGGGGAGGTTCAGGGAGAACCTCCGTACTGCCCGCCATGTCGCCTCTAGGAGCAAGACGCTGACCGCCGTGTGGTGCACCGTAGCCGACCTGATCCACTGGATCACCAGCACCCCTACATTCTGGGAAAATCAGAAGACGTCTAGAAGACGTCTTCTGAACGTCTTATAGACGTCTTCGTAGAAATGATGTCTTCTGGTTTACAGAAGACGTCTTCTGAGTGGAACGTCTTCTGGAAACCAGAAGACACTCTTAGGGGAAGACGTGCCGAAGATGTGCGGAATGTCTTCCGGATTTCGGAAGACATCTTCCCGGAAGACATGCAAAGGCCAGTCTTCCCGGAAGATACCCGGAAGATGTTCCGAATGTCTTCTGGGCCAGAATACATTCTGACATGTGTTATCGACACATATGTGATGATTATGCAATTTGGCCACATAGCTACTTCATACCACACGTACACTAGTCGCGTAATCACAGAAGACATTCAGAAGGCGCACGGAAGACATGCGGAAGACATTCCAGGTATCTTCCTAACAACTTCAGGGTTGTCATCATGCTCTGTTGCTATGATACATAATATACGGCTAAGTTAATTGATAGGTATATCTACACATACATGTACGATTGCATCTATTCAACATACAGACCACTAAGTACGATGCCCGGCGTATTATCATGATCGCCTCTTGCGTCTTGCACCTTTCGGTCGTGAACCATCATCGTCGATGCACTCGAAAAAGTCAGCCTTTAAATCAAATACCACCGCCGTCTTCATCACAGGATGTTTCTTGATTACAACTTGGTGCTCAATTTGAGCCGCCAGGATGAATGGATCAGTAGTGTCCCAAGGTGTCTCGGGATCATCCGGGTCGTATGTGTACACCACCTGGGACCATACTTCTCAAGTTGTTGGACGAAGTGAGAAAACATGTGAGTGTTAATCACACACCAAGCATACGCTGGCCCGGTCGCCTCAAACTCCTCGAAAAATGACTTGATTTCTTGTGCGAGTGGCTCCATATCCTGCACGTACGCAGCAATTCGTTAGGGCCCGTATGATGTACGAAGCATGTTAACGGCATCATAACATCATACTAACTATATCCTAACCGTTTACCTTAGGACGCAATTGTGTCGTCGTGATCTCCCGCACGATCGTGGTCATTTTACCCACTAGCTTGGCCAATCGATTGGCGGGCTGCCCTTCATCTCGTGGCCAAGCGCAGACTGTCGACAAGATACTGTTTTGCACGAGCTTCAAGCCGTCGTGAGCCCGAATGTGCTTGGCGGCTTTCCTATCGGCGGTAGTTTGCAACAATCGTTTGTGGCCACGCCCCCATCTTTCCACCGCCCTTATGCTCTTCAAGAAACTGCGCGCTGTCTCCAAGCTTCGTTTCGTGGTAGACCTTCAGTCAGGGCGGGGTGGAATCGCGAAAGGTCCGTGATTCATCTTGTACATCAATACCTCCTTACCTGCGTCACATTATTTCAACTGAGTATGCCGTTAGTACCCCTTCGTGACACCGATAGCACGTGGTTGATACACTATCGGCACGTTATGCACATCCTAACACGTGCATGTTTGCCTACCTTGAGCATTCTTCACCTTGGTTGTGGCATGCCACGTGGGATGGACACCGTCCGCTTTCGCTTGCTGGCGGAGGGCGTCGTTGAAGTCGACCCCGAGCAAGGTTGCAGCGATTCTGTTCACCAGGTTCATGATGTCATGCATGCCATCTAGGATGATATCACGGTAGATCTTGAAGTAAACCAACCGAGTAAAAACGCTCGAGAACTTGACGCCCGTATTCCGCATGCTCTCCTCCAAGGTCGCTCCCGAAAGTTCGGGGTCTCCGCTATCTCGCAGATCTTCATGCATTGCGGCATGACGCTTGTACTCGGCGTCCGTGCGCAACGGTGGAGTGCCTAGACCGAAGAGAAAACAAAGTAATCAGCAAACACTCATTTACACCACATGCATTATACGGTTAGCACGCCTTTAGGCTTTTAAGTACATCCTAACGCCAACCTAACGACGTGCTACTAGCATACCTGGCGGATTTTGCTTGCTGAAGAGGTACACCATTTTGTGCATTAATGTTGACCATGTCCCCCAAATTTTGCATACTAGGCACGCGGCGTATGCACCGACGTCCATGATTTGTGCGGCTTCAACCACTCCCTTGTAGTCCATGAGTATGGCAAAGAGCATGACCTTCAACCGCACGTGCTCGTTGGTGTACGAGTCCCAACACAAAAAACCTTCGTCCCACAACACCACGAGCTCGTCCACGAGTTTACCATACAGCAATTGTGAGTTGGCAGGGTGTTGCCCTTCAATGATCCCGTACACCTCCATGTTCGCATACTTCGTGCGAAGCTCCGGAGGTAGGTTTAAGATTTGGAAGTATATAGGGAACACCCCCATTTTGTTCTGCCACAATGCTGCCCCATCGGCACTCAAGAGTATACTCACGTTCCTGGCTTCCTTGAAAAACTCGATGTGTCGCACGTTCTTCCGCTCCTGCCATTCCTTTCCATCTGATGGAAGATTCCAGCACAGGTGAACGTGTTAGTATATGGTTAAGATACAGTCAACACGTCGTTAAGGCACTAGCGGCATCCTAACATCGACCTCAATAGAATACTCACCCCAGATTGTGCGCATCGATCCGTCTTCCGGTGGAACATGCCTCGAGTGGGCGAGCATCATCTCCGCCGTGTATGGATTCGCGTACACACGTCTCAGCAAATCGACAACATTCCACCAAAAGAATGTTGATCGCGGTTTCTTGCCTTTCCCCGCGTCCACGTCTCCCGTCTCGCCCAATGCCTCCCACCGGGGCTCCTTGCACTTCGGGCACTCGTCGGCGGTGGCGTAATCTTCCTCGAAGAACACGCACCCCTTCACGCATAAGTCGACCCTATGTCAGGGGGCGTCGAACGCTTCGAACCGTTTCCAGGCGGCTTTGAAGTTCGTTGGAAAGTTGCCCAATTGATCTCCGAAATGTTCCGTGATAATGGCGAGGAGCTTGTCGAAAGAGTCTCGCGACATCTTGCCTTCGGCGTTCCATTCCAAGCAGTCGATAAGGAGCTTGAAGGCGTTAATGGGTCGGCGCGGGCCTACCACGGGGACCGCGTCCATCTCCTGCGCGTGGTGGCCACCCTCCGAAACCGCAATTATAACACGACAATCGGGGTATGTAGTGCGCCCGTAACACATTAACAATAGCCTAATGGCGTGCTAAAGGTATCACAAAGGCTTAATACCGCTCTACGTTTAACATATTGCTCACCTGCTGCTGAGCGGCCAATAACTTCGTCATCTCTTGGACCAACAACGACGTGGCCGCTTTTGCGTCTCGCATGTCTGGGTCTTCGTCTGCATCCGTTCCATGGTCGTCGCCTTTCATAGATCCAGCTTCGTCCCACGCTTCGCCACCCACTTCATCACCCTCCTCGTCGCATGGATCCCCCCCCCTCGTCGAAGTTCTCACCTTCGCAAGATGAGTAATCTTGGCTGTAGGAGCGGTCGTCGTCCGATACTCCCGGATCCATCTCCCGCATCGGGTTGGATTTGCACGTGGTGTAGGAGCGGTCGTCATCCACAAGCTCACAATCGTCCATTTGGGCCTTCGCAGGACTGTTGCACACCTATGATGCCGTTAGAATGTTAAACACTGTGTTACGACGTACTAACGACATCTTAGCTGCACTCTAACGGCGTTTCCAGTACCGGAGGTTGTTCAGTTTTTTCACTCACCTTGCCGGAATGGCGCGGGTGTCATTCGATTTCACGTCATCGCCAGGGAACATATCAACCCCCTATGGCCGGTCTGTGGCCGTACGATGAGGGCTGTGGCCGAGGTTTGGCCGAGTGTGCTTTTGCTTGTTGGCCGAAACGAATTATGTAAAATTTTGAAAATTCCCCCGAAATTTTGCGATTTTCATGATATTGCCATACATAAAATTAAAATTTTACGCCTGCGGCGGGCAATTTTAGATTTTGGCCGGGATGGCCGAAATTTGGCCGATGGAAATTTTGAGTGTTGGCCGTACGACATAAAAGTTTGATATGTTCCCTGGTCATCGCCCAATGGCACGACATGACGCACATCCGGGTCTGGGACGTCTACCGCATCCGTGTAGGCCTGTCCGCGCCGTATCCTTTTGAACAAGCTTCGGTGACGAAAAAGGGTTGCTCGACTAACCCACACGGTCGTGCCATAGCACATGCCACAATCACATAACGCCAAGCCGTTTTTATACACCAACCCTCCGCGTTGAACCTCTGCCGCCCGTATTGCGCTTTCATGTGCGTCGTCTCGCATCTTCCACTCCATCTCCAATGGCGTCATCAGCGGATGTTGAAGACGCATCTCCGTGGACACCGTGCTGCGAGGATATGAAGCCGTTAGTACACTGTTAGCACTTTATCACAATGGTAATGGCGACCTAACTCCCGGCGATAAGAGCTCGGATGGGGGCTCACCTCGCCATGACTACCTCCCCGTTACCCAAGCTCGCGGGGGACGCGGGAGGGCGTGTGTCGTGGGTGTCGGTGCCGATGAAGTTGTTCCATTGGACATCTAGCCGCTCCAAGTTCATCTCATCCGTTTCACCAAAGTACCGCACCGGGTCCCCCATGTGGCGGAAAGCACGATTCACGGCCTCCCAATCGGCAAATCCGGGAGGGAAAATAGGTAAGGTCTCACCGGCGGCGATGCCCTCATCATCGTCGTCGAACATGCATATACAGGAGTACATCCGTGCCAACCGGGCATGAGCAGGTTCCCCAACTACCAAAGTCGCCGGTAGACCAAGTTGGCGTAATATGTCTTTTACATCCTTAAAGTCTTCGGGGTCGTCGTCCTCAATGGATTCCACGATGCTTACCACGTCAACGCGGTTCTCTATCAATGACGAGGGACGGGCGTCGTCATCGGTGGGGTCGGCCATCGGCTCGGGGCGCGGTGAAGGCGAGGCGGGCGGCGGGGAGTCGTGGACGTCTCGTATCAAGGAGGAAGGAGGGGTGGTGTCGTCATCGGTGGGGTCGGCCATCGGCTCGGGGCGCGGTGAAGGCGAGGCGGGCGGCGGGGAGTCGTCGACATCTCGTATCAATATCGAGAGAGGGGTGGTGTTATCGATGGAGGCTGCGACAATGAGCATGATTGCAGTGGCAATGGACATGAGACAATGTCGCACGCCACGTGTCCGTAATTTTATGGGAAATACGCGGTCGGCGTACATTACCTTGCCCGGTTCTTCTTCCAAAATGGACGGGATCGGCAACCATGACGGGTACCGTAGGGTCGTTAGCATGTCTTGGGCGCAACGATGAAAGTCGCGGGGAGTCATGCAAGTTGGTTCGTCCTTGCGATGACCACAAGTGTAAATCTGAACCATGCCGACGTTTCTCGACTTACGCGCTTCCAATCTACAAGCGGTTACGTGACAAAGAGCACGCATCATGTCTTCCGTTTGGCACCTGCCACGCTAGAGTGCAGTTAAGATGTCGCTAGTACGTCGATACATAGTGTTTACCATGCTAACGGCATCATATGTGTGCGACAGTGCTGCGAAGGTCCAAATGGACGATTGTGATTCAAGAGTCCAACTGAAAGTTAGGGCACTTTCAAAGGGTCCTTGAAAAAACGAAATCACTCACCTTGCATCATTCACGCACGCCACAGTGGTTTCCGCCCATTGGCTAACTCGAAACTTCTTCGTGTGCTCCTCGAAATGTTGACCCAACCGGAAACCCTCCGGACAACCGACGGTATCGGCAGCAAGTGGTACCGCCGAATTTGATGGTGCGGAGGTGGCAATATTCACCGGACCACGCGGTGGTGCCAAGGGTACTGGGTGAGGTGCTGGGTGACACATGGCCATTCGGGCTAGTCGTGGCGCACGCGTTTTGGCCACCGGTCGTTCTTGTCGTTGGAGGGAAAGCCCACGGTGACCCGGGGCCGCACGGGGTGTACTTGCGGACGCCTGCACGAACTGGTCATCGGATGCATCGGGGGGAAGTTGGCGAGTCCATTGTTCACGTAGCGCGGAGAAATGCTCTCCGGGGCGAAGTGCTTTACGGGGCATCGCAGGCCTGTGACCCCCCCCCCGTAGGCGCGTTAAGACGTGGTTAGTACGTCATAAAGGAGTCCTAATGCCACACGTTAGGGTGTCATTAGGATACCGTTAGGATGGGCGAACTACAGGCATCCTAAAGGCCTCCTAAAGGTGTCCTAACCAGGGAATCTTTTGAGGAATATTCCTCTAGGCGCGTTAAGATGTGCACCACATAGCACGCCCTTAGGACACCTTTAACATGTTGCCGCCGTTAGCATGTAGTTAGCACGCCTTTAGCATGCGTGGCGTTAGCATGTTAACGGCGTCTAGTCTCACCTAGTACGCCGCTAACGGCGTGGCGCTAGCATGTTAACGGCGTCTAGTCTCACGTAGTAGGTACCGTAACGGCATACTAACAAAGACGCATGCAAACAAAAAAAAACAAAAAAAACTGCAAGTCTGGCGTTAGGATACTAAATGACATCATAAGAGCATGCTACCGGCATAATATCCGCGTAATGTACATGGCATGCTAAAGGGGTACTAACGTCATATGACTTGTATGACATAAGCTATAAGACCCAAAAATAGCGAAAAAAACAAAAAAAACAAAAATTTGGCAGGAAAATGGGCAAGTTGAAGGGAACACACCCCTCCAAGCAAAATGTTGGTTTTGTTTTTTTTGCCATAGATATGAAGCATTTTGTGCGCACGATTTTTTCAAAATGCGCAGGAGCAAAAAATAAATATAAACAAAAGAAATAAAATGAAAAGTTCTCACCCCCAATGATTTTGTAGCAATCGGACGGTCGAGGTGACACCCAGAAGAATGGACCGAACAAAATCGTTTCTTATATATAACTGCCCCCTACAGGGATTCGAACCGAACACCTTCCGCCTTCAAGAGCGACATCCTACCACTAGACGATTACGGCAAGAGCGATGCGCACCGCAGATGCAAAGTGACCAAGTTCAATGACACAACGTATGACACAGAAGGGCTTGCGTAAAAAGGTCACGAAAAAAAAGAAATTGAGCGCCACAAATTCGAACTGCGTGGTCAATGCGAATGCAAGGTAACGAACCGAAGTTCGAACGGTAACCGGGGAGGAGCGCCGTAGCATGCTAGCCGCCAACTAAAGGCGTCTCAACGTTTCACTCTGCGTGGTGTCTCATCGATAAAGACGCAACTCACCCGTACCAAACCGTACACACCCTAAGCCAGGCCGAGCCGCTCACTCAAACATCCACGCATCGATGAGTCACCCCACAACCGAGGAGCGAGAGGCATACGACGACCTCTGCGATGCTATGGGAGAGGAGAAATCATTGGCGGGCTTGTTGGACTACGTGTCGTGGCATAGAAAAAGCGAAGAGGGATTCGCCTCCGCCCCCGCCACCGCAAAATATGCCAAGTGGAGTATAAATACCAAGCAAAGGCCCCCCCGAAAAAAAGTTGGAGCGGTTGGGATGCGCATGCGCAATCGCGGGGTTCTACAACCCCACGAGCGGGCGGTGCGCGCCGCGATCAACAAAGAGACGGGTGCGCACCGCGGTTCGTTGGATTGTCGTTGGTAGGTTGTATTCTTGTTGCTTAATTAACTTTCTTCTTCCTTCACGTTGTGCGAATACTCAGTGGCGATGAAGGAATGGAATCCCCTCGTCAACGTGGGGGCCCAACAAGAAGCGTACGCCGAGCTCGTGCGCAAAATCGCCAAGGAGAGTGGTCACGACCACTCCGTGGACGTCACAATCATCCCCTATATACAGGGGAAGATAAGAAACGACGTCAACAACTTCCGCTCCGCGTTCCGTTATGGATCGTGGAAGAAGAAGGGCAAAGCGTGGGTCTTGAAGCCCCACGCAAAGCACCCCTTCGCGAAGGTGGAGGGGGTGGAGGGAATCTCCCTCACGGTCTACAACGACGCGGCAAAGCTTGAGGCCTTGAAAAAAGCTGGGATTGAGCCTGTGGCTCTTCCCACCACGTACGAGGAGGGCCTCCCTAGCCTGGAGGATACACGTAAGTTGCACGTAATGAGCCCTTTTGTGAAAACATGCATAACTTATTACCTCTCTGGACACTGTGTTTTCTGTTAGTACACCTTTTATTAGTACGGCGTCAACATACTAACTGCATACTAACTGTATACTAACTGCTTTGCAGGCGAGTGTTTACTAGCCTCGTGGTCGAAGAGCGTTGTATCCCTCGGGGACGAAGAGGAGGAGGACGCCGAAGAGGAAGAGCCCCTCCGAAAGCGACCTGCTGAGTCGGAGGAGGCCCCCGGGGCTTCTCCCTCCAAAAGCACGAGAGCCCAAAAGGCCAAAAAGGGCAAGGAGGATCCTCGCGACAAGGGCAAGGAGGGGGAGGGGGGGGGACATGGAGGCACCCAGTCGGACGAGGAAGACCACGTCAACCTGGCCTCGAGGTATCCAGTGGGGACCGAGGTCTACGTCTACGCCCGCCCTACGGCCGATGACGAGGCCATCAAAGCCCCATTGGAGGAGAAGGAATACTTCACCTCCAACGGGGCTTTAAAACAGGAGGTGCCCCTGTTGGGTGTGACCTCCACCAGTCAGTGGAGCATTGGCACGTATCCGAGGAGCTGAAGCTCCCCCCCCTCTTCCTGGGTCTGGAGGTGAGTTTTGCTGCACTTTTTGCCTTTAGGATGCCTTTAGGACTCCTTTAGTATGTTATTGGCGTCTTAACGGAATTTGCAGCTGTATTCACTTTCCCCTCTAACTTAACTTAATCTGGTTTGCCACAGATATCGAAGGCAAACCAACGAACAGGCAACTCAGGTGTCGACGAGTTCGCAGGGAAGGGGGTCACGGCCATGAACACGATTCTGAAAAAAGCTGACCCCTTCCTAAAAAAAGCCCTTGTTAGGGGCAAGGACCTTGAAAAATACTTTTGGGCAGCCTTCCGGGGCAAAAGAAACGTTACCCTGGCTGCTAGTCCCTTGCCGCTAGTCGTAGATGCCGCGTACATCCGGTACGGGGCATTAGAGCACGCCTTCGCGGCCCCCCCCGAGGAGGATGCGTGAGGAGGATGCCCCTCACGCGTAAGTACCTTATTGGTAACATTTTTGTAATTATGAATTTTTGTACTTGTGCAAATAAATCAAACTTGTTTCATAGTTTTGTAGCACGTTTGCTTGCATTGTTTCCCAATCTTGTTTTGCTATTGCACACTCCGTCCATAACAATATCAGTATGCCGTTACTATGTCCCAGATAGCATGTCGTTAGGACGCCTTTAGGGTGTCGGTGTTAGTATGTCCTAACGTCGTCCTATTAACATCATAATGGCATCCTAACGCCAGTTATAGTGCATGTGTTAGTATGTCCTAACGTCGTCCTATTAACATCATAATGGCATCCTAACGCCAGTTATAGTGCATGTGTTAGTATGTCCTAACGTCGTCCCACGAGCATCATAATGGCATCCTAACGCCTGTTAATATGCACATGTTAGTATGTCCTAACGTCGTCCTATGAACATCATAACGGCATCCTAAAACCAGTTAAGATGCATGTGTTAGGGGCGTCCTAACGGCATCATATGCACGTACTAACGGGTCGTTAAGACGTATGGCGTTAGTATGCCGTTAATATCTAGTCTCACGTAGTAGGTACCGTAACGGTATCCTAACCGCATACTAGCGGCATACTAACTTGACTACATATACTGCTGTTAGTATGCCTTTAGTACACCTTTAGTACACATACTACAATTTCCTAGGACCGTAGGGATAGTGGGGTTGGAGTGGGTCGGTGGGGAACATGGAGGGCCGTCTCTGGGGCCATGCCTTTTTGGGTGAGCGAAGGGGACTGCTGGGGGCTTCGTGATGATCGGGTGACCGCGACACTTGCTTCCTCGTCGTGGGGAGCGGGGTGCGCGTCGGTGGTGGGGTTGCTCGTGCCCCTCAGGAAGGGGTTGCCGTGCTCCATGATGGCAGCGTATGAGTGGAAGTGAACGATGATGTCCACTGTCGCTGCATCGTTGGGCGTGGCTTCGGCGAGGCGGGTGCTTTGCTGCCCAACGTGGTGAGAGCGTCGCGTGGGGGGCGGCACGCTGTGGTAGTCGTAGGACTGTGCTTGCCACGTGGGTTCGTTGCCAGCGGGGACAGCGTGGTTGGAGGAGCTGGGATTGCCCTTGCTGCTGCCGAACTGCTGGTCAAATTCTACCTTGGTCCACGGTCTCTGGCCCTTGGCGACGCGGTCGTGATTCACGATCAGCATGTTGATCAGGGGTCGTAGTGCGACAGGCATCTTCCCCTTATTGACCCATGAGTCGTATAAGGTAGTCTTGCCGCTTATGTGGCAGGGCAGCGTGGGGCTATGGAAGAGGTGCAGTGGCCTATGGCAGAAGGTGCAGTCGCCGTTGGGCCCGCCGAGGTTGTCGCTGCACACGGTGGTCGGAGTGCGGGGAGTGGCTGCCGCGGGCTCCGTGTTGAAGGAGGAGGTCGATGCCTGGCGCGTGATCTGACCCAGAAGCTTCCGTCCCGCGGGGTTGAGGCCGGACGGGTCAAAGTCGCCGTCTGCGGGTCGCGGAGCCGGCAAGCGGAGGCGCGGGCTGACGCTCCTGGTGGTGGAGGTGCGTTGGGGGAATCAACGGCGGGGAAGGCAGACCGAGGTTGTGCTTGTTCTGGCCGGTGATCAGCATGTCGGCCAATGTGGACTTGGTGGGCCCCTCTGCGTACGCCCCCACGTACTGGACCATATTTTGCTGTTCCAGGTTTGCCTTCATGATTTTTGTCTCCATGGCTTTCAGTCTGGTGTGCACGTCCTGCGCGACCTCAGTCACCTCGGCGAGCGTGTACTCCTCGGTGACGTTCATAGCCTTGCTGAACCGCTCTCGGACGATACCCGCGAGGTGCTTGGGCAACGCTTGCAGCATGAACAGATTGGCCGTCTGGGGGTTGATCACCTTCTGCGTCGAGTCGTGGGGCAGGTTGACGCGATCCATGAGCCTTACCAACCGGTCCCTGAGGGCGTTCGGGTCCTCGCTGGCCAGCATCTGCAGGTTCTTGATCTCTTCCTGGGCGGCTTCGGCGGACAAGTCTGCGCACTTCAGCCTAAGGAGGAAGAACAGTACGCGCCATGCGGCGTCCCAGTCGATGACCTGGCCGGTCAACACCTGGAAGTGGTCTTCACGTGAAATTGTGATGGGCTCGCACATGTACCCGGTCACTCTGCGGAGGGTACGACTCGGTCTCCTCCAAGATCAGCTGAGGCAACGTCTTGCTTGAGCTGTTGGGAGTCAGTACGAATCGGCTGACGGCGCGGGTGGCGTCCTCCGTGCTGTTGAAGATGGCGGGCAGGGAGCCGAATAATGTGCCTTTGAGCTTGTTGACCTCGTCGCGCGTGAGCTCCACGTCGCGGTTCGTGTTCTTTTCGAATACGAGGTTGCTGAGGAACGCGCTGAGCTCATTGGCCAAATCGGTGAAATCGCCGTTGGACATGTTGCCCTTGGTGATGACGGGCAGTGACTTTGGTTTGGAGGTCATGTTAGCGGTTCAACCCCTGCACACGCCGACCTCACCCCTTTAAAGTCCAGAAATTTTTATGAGCGGTTTAGCGCTGTCTGCGCTGCTGCGGACCACGGAGCCGTCGCAAAAAGTTCGAGTGTCACAAAGTGGTCACATGCATAATGCAACATTTGCAACTTTTTGGAGTTGTGTGACCTTTTAAGGTCAATTGTAAGACTCGGAGTGAAATTTTTTTTTCAAAAAAAATATTTTCCGGCTCGCCGGCGGCCAAAATCGATGGTTTTCGGCCTGAAAAGGCCATTTTGAGTGCGCGGGTGCTAGAGGATTTCCCGTCGATGTCCGAATCGCATGTTTGAACTTCGTGGGAGCTGCCAAGGACCATCACGGGTCACTTAGTGGAAGAAATGATGAGAGATTTTTGTTTGGGGTGCTCGCCTGGGACCAAAATGGCCGTTTCTGGGGCCTGAGCAGGCCATTTTGCGTGCGCGGGGCTATAGGATTTCAGTTAGGTATCCGAATCGCGCGTTTGAAGTTCGTGGGACCTTTCAAGGACCATCACGAACTACTTAGTGGAAGAAATGATGAGAAATTTTAATTTGGGTGCTCGCCGGGGGCCAAAATGGCCGTTTCTGGGGCCTGAGCAGGCCATTTTGCGTGCGCGGGGCTATAGGATTTCAGTTAGGTAGCCGAATCGCGCGTTTGAAGTTCGTGGGACCTTTCAAGGACCATCACGAACTACTTAGTGGAAGAAATGATGAGAAATTTTAATTTGGGTGCTCGCCGGGGGCCAAAATGGCCGTTTCTGGGGCCTGAGCGGGCCATTTTGCGTGCGCGGGGCTAGAGGATTTCAGTTAGGTATCCGAATCGCGCGTTTGAAGTTCGTGGGACCTTTCAAGGACCATCACGAACTACTTAGTGGAAGAAATGATGAGAAATTTTAATTTGGGTGCTCGCCGGGGGCCAAAATGGCCGTTTCTGGGGCCTGGGCAGGCCATTTTTTGTGCGCGGGGCTATAGGATTTCAGTTAGGTATCCGAATCGCGCGTTTGAACTTTGTGGGACCTTTCAAGGACCATCACGAACTACTTAGTGGAAGAAATGATGAGAAATTTTAATTTGGGTGCTCGCCCGGGGGCCAAAATGGCCGTTTCTGGGGCCTGAGCGGGCCATTTTGCGTGCGCGGGGCTATAGGATTTCAGTTAGGTATCCGAATCGCGCGTTTGAACTTTGTGGGACCTTTCAAGGACCATCACGAACTACTTAGTGGAAGATATGATGAGAAATTTTAATTTGGGTGCTCGCCGGGGGCCAAAATGGCCGTTTCTGGGGCCTGGGCAGGCCATTTTCCGGGTTTTATGGTTTGTGCTACATGTAGGTCAAGGATAACATCGAATTTGCAAGCAACCCATGTCCGTTGCATTCCTATGGGGTTTCGCATTATGATTGCAAGCATATTGGACCATTATAACCCATCAAAGATTAAGTTACACAAGTGCAGCTAGGATACGTTGATGCTCCGGCTCCGGTACTATCAAGTAGTCCCGCCCGCCTACTTTGCGCTTCCTCAGAGCCACTTCCACACACACTATATGATGTGAGTACGTCAAACATTTTCTGCTATTGTCTACAAAGTACTCCGTGCATGTGCTTTCATCCCTCCATTCCAAAAATCTGCCTTCAACAACGAACTCGCCAGGGGTAGCATGCACTCCTGCCCCTGCACTCCCCCCCACACCCGGTGTGTAGTAGTCGTTCTTGATGCCGTCCGCGTCTAGCACTTGATGCACTCCACCTAGCGCCTTCACCAAATAATATTGGTGGTTCTCATCTCCCCCCGATGAGCGTGCAAAGATGCTTCCTCGTGAAACCTCCACTTGCGCCACGTCGTGCGCCTCCTCCGCTGCACGCATCCTCGTTCGCCGCTCTTCCCCTACCGCCTCCGCCACCATCGTGAAAGGCACCCATTCATCCACATGACTCTTATGATGGCACCCTTCACTATCCGGTTGCGGGTGCTCACATTGTGCGTAGCAATAATCGCAATAACATGGACGATCACGCTTCAACCCAACCATTAGGCCAACTCCCGCCCGCACCGAGTGCAACGCCAAAGTGCCATCCACCGTCTTGAAGCCCTGGCCCGACTCGTCGACATCGCCATCCTCCACCAAAAAGAAGAACCGCTGCCCAAATGCCGAGCGCCGGTTGGATCCTTGGTCCTTCGCAAACCGCAATCTCTCCAGGCAGAATTCATACAAATCCCTTGCATTCAATATCTTTCCATACCACTTATCCGTTGTTGCCATTACCGCCAAACTAGCCTCGTGCTTCACCGCAACTCCCATTGCATCTTGCTCGCCTCGTGCGTGGGATGTCTCAAAAAAGTTTCGTTGGCACGGTATGCCAAGCCCTCGTACCCATTCCATCGGGCGCCCGCTCTCCACCACATCCGCAAAGGCCGTGCCGCATTTGTTCTGCGCCGCACTCCCATCCGCCCACTCGTGAATGAATTTTGGGAGGGGCAAACCTCTTTTCTGAAAGTACTCCTTGATGATGAGTTTACGCATGTGCTGGATGGCACGGTGGCTATGGGGCATGTCGTTGCCCATAAAGTACAGGTAATCCTTCACAATGATAGGATTCTCCTCCGTGGACTCCACCCCGTCCACCTCCTTTACCGCATGCCGCCATAGCACGCAGCATAGTAGCGAGGCCTGCTTCACAATCCAATGCAAGGATTGGATTGCCCGTGGAATGTTCAATGCATGGTTCTCGCTGAAGTCGAAAAGAAGGAGGCAATGGCCCAAGGGTAAATTCTCCTTGCACTTGTTGAACATGTTCATCGTGTGTTGGGCCATGAAGCAATGGTATGGATATGGCTTTAAGAATGGACAGGTTTGCCCACTCACCCCGGCTAGTTCTTTCACCGCCCAGTCCCCATCTGCATCCTTCCGCACGAACTTGCCCGCGCACGAACACTTCTTGGACTCCCCCGGTACATGCCCCAGCATACACCCTTGTAACTTGGACACGAGCTCCCCTACCGGAGTCTTCTTCTGCACAAACTGTACTCGGTGTTTGTTCTTCCCGTCGTCGTCAGTTCCCACCACCGCGCTCTCGTAGGTACTCCACTCAACCTGCTGGCCGGCCTTCCCTATCTCCGCCTCGCACAGCTTCAGGTTTCGCAACCCCCCGCAATCCTCGCACGACCCGTCCAAGCAAGGCATAGCGTGAAACTCCGCAGGCTCTCCGTCTGCCCCCGTTGGCTTCGGGCACAACAACGACGCTACAAACTTTGACGTCGACGAGCCAACCTCGCACCGCCCGCAGACCTTGTCCGGGAACGCCTCTGTCGGCTTTCGATTGGATAGAACTACCCTCTGCCCCCCTAGCAGAGGGCAACACGTCCTATCCTCGCACTCGCACTTAGAGTGCAATACCTCGTGCGCACGGTTGTATGCTGTCAATGCCAACCGGAAGTCCTCGTGATATCTGCAGCAGCAGGATATCGTGTCCCTCCGGGTAAGCCTGCGCACTTCCTTCGGCTTCTTCTGCTCGAAAGTCCTCAAGCCCACCTTCACATCAGGTTCCTTCTTCTTGAACCTTCTGAACACCTCCAGCTGCGTCATTTCCAGCCACTGCTTTGAGGCCTTTTCAACTCTCCCGTCTTCACGTCGAACTTGTATGACATCCCTTTTGCAGGTGGACACCCGCGTTATCCCTGGGCTGAGCCAGAAGTCCCTTATTTTCTGCAACACTTCGGCGTTCAGGGCGTCCTTTGCCTTCTTCTTCACTTCAGTCACCACGCCCTTCAGCAGCCCGCTTCCTCGCCTTGCTGCCAGCTCAAGGCCGATACCAGCTTGCAAGTTCCGGTGCCCTAACTGCCCTGTGGTTACCACACCGACTTTTATGCCTAAAACTCCGGCGACCTCTTGCACTGTTTCTGACGCCCCTCCCCCAAACGCCATCGCTGCTCCTGCCAGTTGAATGTCGCGGTCTAGTTTGCAGCGGCTGCTTGCGAGGGAGGCGAAGGCCGCGCGTAAGCTGCTCACTATGCCCATACCCACGCGATCCTCTGGTGCACGCATGCCACCACGCACCGCAGTTTGAATGCCGCTGTCCAACGTTTGCACATAGTTCGCGAGCGCTCCTGGTATCAAATCGTCACGCGCGTTCTGAAATACCCCCTGCAGCTTCTTGTTCCAGTGACTTTTGCTTCCCCGCGGGATACCGATAGCAGCGGTAGCGCCCGATCCCCCCTCTTCAGGGACCCGATCAGGGATATCCACTCGCAAACGCTTCCTCGCGCGAGAGTCCGCCTGACGTCGCCTTGCTGCAGCGCGCCGTTTCGCAACAGTGGATGCTGGCGTCGTCCCAACTGCAGGCGACGCTATACGCGATTCCACAGCGGGCGGTCTAGGGGATGCCACAGCGGGCGCCACAGCGTGCGCCACAGCGGGCGCCACAGCGTGCGCCACAGCGGGCGCCACAGGGGGCGCCACATCCAACCAGTACTTAGCGAAGGCTGTGATGCGTGAAGCAAGTTCCACGCCACGCTCTACATCTGCTGCATCCACCGGGTACACCTCAGGGAAATCATGCGCCTCTTTGCCAAGGCTTCGCAACAACGGCAGTAAGTCAACTAACACTCGAAGAGAAGACATTGTCCCGCTAGCTGTTGGGTGTGGCAAAAGCCACAGGTGGGAACCTATGCAATTAGTTCCCCCCTTAAAGTCTAAATCAGTTCCATACTGCAGTAGTAGGGCGGTCCGCTGCTGTACTCTCTCTGACTTTGTTTTTAAAAAAGCAGTTCCCAATTCACCCCCCTATAATCGTCCAGGCCCTCTGCTTCCATCAAGACATCCCAAGCGCAAGGTAGACAAGCGAGCGCGTACTGGTAGTCGGTAATATCGTAAAAATAGCAATCAGGTCCAAACCATACGTGCACTCTTGCTCTCCTATTGCAATAGTCGCACTTCATGATACTTGAGAGTTTAAGTCTTTCGAGTTTGCACTTTCGCGTCCGGTGTTATGCCCGTTCAGGTCTTGTTCACGCATACACGCATCACCGGCCGCGAGATCTAAGCTCCGATGTGACTGGACTGATCTCGCGGCCGGTGAAACTTTTCTTCATACACGTCAGATAATTATACGCAATGGTATAATTGCGTAGAAGATGTCACCGGCCGCGAGATCAAAGTCTCCCTGTGACTGGATCGATCTCGCGGCCGGTGAAAGTTTTCTTCATACACATCAGATAATTATACGCAATGGTATAATTGCGTAGAAGATGTCACCGGCCGCGAGATCAAAGTCTCCCTGTGACTGGACCGATCTCGCGGCCGGTGAAATTTTTCTTCATACACATCAGATAATTATACGCAATGGTATAATTGCGTAGAAGATGTCACCGGCCGCGAGATCAAAGTCTCCCTGTGACTGGCCTGATCTCGCGGCCGGTGAAGCGCATGCGCATTTTCAAAGCTTTGCAAGTTAGCGGTTTGGCGAAACTGCTCACAAGTTTGTCAGTTGTTTAGTAACACCTAGTTACTAAAATCTTCTATATACTTATACTCTCAATACTTATCGAGAAAAAAATGGCCAGTCGTGGAAATAAAGCGCTTTCAAGAGCCTTCGGCGCGGAAGCGCAACCCAAGCGGAGCAAAGTCTCTCTGTTCCCCCCTCGCCTAGGATGCGTGGTGCCCGATTGCCCGCACATTGGAAAGGCACCACTGGTCGAAGTGCAGGCGACGAAGTGCACTCTATGCCAGGGCTTTTTTCACAGGGGTTGCGGCACGGAATCTCCGCAGTACAAAGGGGAATGCAAGCGCTGCGGGGACATTACCCGCGAGCACTGCCTGTTTTGCGGGAAGGGTGCAGCGCAGGGCGCTCCTGTGGGCCACGCCTGCAGAATTTGTAAACGCGGGTTTCACGGCCGTTGCGCGGTTGGCATCGGGGTGGAGATGGACGATATGGCTTCTTGCCATCGGTCCAACTGTAAAGGCCCGTTTCACGGGCTGTACAAAACGGAACCTGCGTTTTTTGACAAGCAGCCCTCCGGCTCATTGGCCTTGCCAGCACAGGAGGCAGCACCAGGGGAGGCGATCGCGGGAGGGGATGCTGCACAGCAGGCGGCAGGGGAGGCGATCGCGGCAGCAGGAGGGGAGGCAGCGGAGGCAGGAGCGGTCCCCATGCCTATGCTTTTCATGACGATAGGAGAAGGGGAGGCGTCAGAGGAGGAAGCACAGGAGGCAGCAGAGCAGGCAGCAGGGGAGGCGAATGCGGCAGCAGGAGGGGAGGCTGCACAAAAGCCAGCACAGCAGGCAGCAGGGGAGGCGAATGCGGCAGCAGGAGGGGAGGCTGCACAGGTGCCAGCACCTGTGCAGGCAGCAGGGGAGGCGATCGCGGCAGCAGGAGGGGAGGCTGCACAGGAGCCAGCACCTGTGCAGGCAGCAGGGGAGGCGATCGCGGCAGCAGGAGGGGAGGCTGCACAGGAGCCAGCACCTGTGCAGGCAGCAGGGGAGGCGATCGCGGCAGCAGGAGGGGAGGCTGCACAGGAGCCAGCACCTGTGCAGGCAGCAGGGGAGGCGATCGCGGCAGCAGGAGGGGAGGCTGCACAGGAGCCAGCACCTGTGCAGGCAGCAGGGGAGGCGATCGCGGCAGCAGGAGGGGAGGCTGCACAGGTGCCAGCACAGCAGGCAGCAGGGGAGGCGATCGCGGCAGCAGGAGGGGAGGCTGCACAGGTGCCAGCAGGGGAGGCGATGGAGGCAGGACCTGCAGAGGAGCCTGGGGAGGAGGATCCTGCTTCGAGGGTACAGCCTTCCCTGCTGTACCCTCCTGATTGGCAAGCGCAGCTGGAAAGAGCCGGCTATTTCGTCGCTTATATGCAAGATGAAGCGGACCTGGACAGCCTGCACAAGGAGTTTCACAAAGGGTACCAGACGAACAAAGTGCAGCAGAACTTCATGAAGTGCAACGAGAAAGGGGTGAAGGTTCACTCGACACCGGACGATCACCGGTTCATTGTCGACGTGGAGGAGAAGACAGGGTTGATGAATCGGTTGGAGGCGTTGGGGGGGGATGTGCTGGGAAAGCTGGGGGAGGTGGATAGCAGGGACCTAGAAATGCGCTCTGGAATTATGGCACGGACATGCCTTATGACGCACGGCGGAGCGGAGCGGCAAGGGAGGCACTACGACGAGGGGGAGTACGGAGTGCTCACGGTGTACACGGAGGAGTATCAGTTTGTGGTGTACCCTGGGTCGCACAAGGTGAAGGTGGGGGAATCCCATGAGGGCAGGGGGTTGGCGGGGGTAACACTCTTCTTGAATGCGAGGAGTGTGGTGGTGTTTCATGGGAGGTTGGTGCATTGCGGGGCGGAGTTCAAGCACACGGGGTGGCCGCGCTGGTCCGTACACTTTTACATCGACTTGGTGGGAGCGAACCCGCCGGAGAACGTGACGTTTCCGGTACAGGCCTTGTCCGGTCCGCTCTCGCGGATACAGGCCTTGGACTCACGACAGCTGCTGCCTAATCCGCCGATGACAAAATATTATTTTAGAGCTTTGTATGAGGAGATGAACTACTGCGTGGCGATAAATTGTAATTCTCCCACGATCGCCTGGACCCTCCACGAGAAGGTGAGCCTGCGGAATAGTCTTCGGGGGGATATGGCGTTTGGGAGGGTGGTGACGCACGAGAAGCACCCGAGCAAGTGCTGGATTGCGGGCCCCGCGGTGAAACCTGGGAAACCGCAGAACGGGGTGGGTTGCTGGGTGTATGGGCCGTGGAGTCTGGAGGGGGCGGAGTCAGGAAAGCGTCGTTTGGTGCTGTTCCGAGTGAGCAGCCTCACGGCTAAAGGCGGAAAAAGGGTGCAAATTATGATCGAGGAGGAGGCAAGGAAGGAGGCTGCTGATCTTCTGCTGGAAGCCTGCAAGTGCTTTCAGGAGGCGCACAAGGCGGGCACTTTTGAGCAGGTCGCCAGCTTCAATCACCACTGGAAGAAAGAAGAAGACTTTCTGGCTGGTGAGCTGAAGCCGGTGTATGGGGGGCCAGCGGATGCTGTCCCGAAAACAGGTGCAGCGGCGGAGGCCAAGAATGCGGCCAGAAAGCGGGAGGAGGTGGCGAGGCAGCAGGCGGCGGCGAAGGAGGCAGCCACAAAGAAGGCTGCAGCGAGCAGGAAAGCAGCAGCGGAGGCAGCCAAGGTTGCAGCGAAGAAGGCAGAGCAGCAGGCGAAGGCAAAGGCAGCAGCGGAGGCAAAGGCAGCAGCGGCGGCTGCTCAGAAGGCAACAGCAGCTGCTGCTGAGAAGGCAGCGAAGGAGGCAGCAGCTGCTGCTGCTGCTCAGAAGGCAGGGAAGAAGGCCAAGGCAGGGAAGGTGGCAGGGACGAAGAGGAGTGCGGATGAGGCAGCAGCAACTACCACGAGAACCAGATCCAAGAGGCAGGTTGGTCCCCGTGCGGTTCCGGTGGGGTCGCAAGAGACCTTGCCAACACCCATTGCTACTGCTACGGAGGAGGCAGGGTGGGAGGAGGATATGTTTTCTCCGTTGGAGCCCCTGCATCTGTGGCAAGGCACGCCATCGGAGGAAACCAGGTCGGTGGACGGGGTGAGCGTCGGCCGGGAGGAGGGGGCGGCAGGCCTGATGGAACTGGTGTCACAGGCGGAGGTCGTGACAGCAAGTCAGGAAATACTGCGGGAGATCGCTGACGTGAAAGCAAAGCTGCAACTTGCTAAACTGAAGCGAGAGTTGGCAGAGCTAGAAACACAGCCTGAACCCGAACCACCTGTCGTCGCCCATGCGAAACCCGCCGAATCCGCGGCGACGATTGCTGCCGAATCCGCGCCGACGATTGCTGCCGAGACTGCGCCGCCGATTGCTGCCGATACTGCGCCGCCGGTAGCGTCTGAGCCTCCCGTGGCTGGTATGGGCTTTGGCGTGGCTCCGATGCCGGCGGCGTGGTATCAGACTGGGAACCCCTTTCTTTCTCAGGGACCGG
Source organism: Cymbomonas tetramitiformis (assembly GCA_001247695.2). NCBI lineage: Eukaryota > Viridiplantae > Chlorophyta > Pyramimonadophyceae > Pyramimonadales > Pyramimonadaceae > Cymbomonas > Cymbomonas tetramitiformis. The sequence goes on along the minus strand of LGRX02024897.1, from coordinate 1,265 downwards.
CTGGCAACAACCCTCTGGTTCAGCTTGCGCAGTTGCAAGGATTGGGGCTTGGACAGCAATATGCGAGCCCCTTTCTGGGGGGAAGCATGAACAGCCTGATGTTGCAGGCGCAACCGCACGGGGTGGAGCCAACCATGTCTGTCACCATGTCTGTGAACCAGGTGCAACTGTTGCGTGCTGCTATGCTGGGCGGCAACCAAGGAGGTGGCCAGCCTAATCTAAGCCATGCGAGCCTGAATTTTGATGAGTTTTGCAATGTGCTGGGGCCACACTTTGGGCGGCGGTAGGTAGGACATAATGTGTTTGTTACGTATTGTTAATGTTATTTTAGAGTATTGCTAGTGTTGGTGTGCTTTCATGCTTGCAATATTCATGCACATGGTTGCATGCATGCATGGTGTGCTTTCATGCTTGCATTCATTCTTGCAATATATTGTGGCATGTTGATAACTTTCTACATGTTATAATTGCCGAACACCACGGTTCGAACGTGCACACACTTGATTCCGATGTTATTATGAATAATTCCCTCTAGCACCCGCGCACTGAAAATGGCCTGTCCAGGCCCCAGAAACAGCCATTTTCGCCCCCGGCGAGCACCCAAATAAAATTTTCTCATTATTTCTTCGACAAAGTGTTTAGTGAGGGTCCCCAAAAGATCCCACGAACTTCAAACACGCGATCCCGATCTTATATCCAATCCTCTAGCACCCGCGCACTCAAAATGGCCTGTCCAGGCCCCAGAAACAGCCATTTTGGCCCCCGGCGAGCACCCAAATTGAAATTTCTCATCATTTCTTCCACTAAGTAGTTCGTGATGGTCCTTGAAAGGTCCCACGAACTTCAAACGCGTGATTTGGTCACCTAACTGAAATCCTCTAGCCCCCGCGCACGCAAAATGGCCCGCTCACGCCCCAGAAACAGCCATTTTGGCCCCCGGCGAGCACCCAAAAAAAATATTCTCATCATTTCTTCCACTAAGTTGCCCGTGATGGTCCTTGAAAGGTCCCACGAACTTCAAACGCGCGATTTGGTCACCTAACTGAAATCCTCTAGCCCCCGCCCACTCAAAATGGCCCGAAAACAGCGTTTTTGCCCCCCGGCGAGCACCCAAAAAAAAACCAAAAAATTTTCCTCACGGGGTCTTATTATTGCCCTAATAAGGCCTAGTAACTCTCCAAACATCATAAAACCTCCATTTAGATCGATTATGCATTTTCTTGCCGAACTTTTTGCGACGGCTCATTTTATTTTTTAGGTTATTC
>LGRX02024896.1:0-30523 GCA_001247695.2 Cymbomonas tetramitiformis | reverse complement strand
AGGGGAGGCGCATGCGGCAGCAGGAGGGGAGGCTGCACAGAAGCCAGCACAGCAGGCAGCAGGGGAGGCGCTCGCGGCAGCAGGAGGGGAGGCTGCACAGGAGCCAGCACCTGTGCAGGCAGCAGGGGAGGCGATCGCGGCAGCAGGAGGGGAGGCTGCACAGGTGCCAGCACAGCAGGCAGCAGGGGAGGCGATCGCGGCAGCAGGAGGGGAGGCTGCACAGGTGCCAGCAGGGGAGGCGATGAAGGCAGGACCTGCAGAGGAGCCTGGGGAGGAGGATCCTGCTTCGAGGGTACAGCCTTCCCTGCTGTACCCTCCTGATTGGCAAGCGCAGCTGGAAAGAGCCGGCTATTTCGTCGCTTATATGCAAGATGAAGCGGACCTGGACAGCCTGCACAAGGAGTTTCACAAAGGGTACCAGACGAACAAAGTGCGGCAGAACTTCATGGAGTGCAAGGAGAAAGGGGTGAAGGTTCACTCGACACCGGACGATCACCGGTTCATTGTCGACGTGGAGGAGAAGACAGGGTTGATGAATCGGTTGGAGGCGTTGGGGGGGGATGTGCTGGGAAAGCTGGGGGAGGTGGATAGCAGGGACCTAGAAATGCGCTCTGGAATTATGGCACGGACATGCCTTATGACGCACGGCGGAGCGGAGCGGCAAGGGAGGCACTACGACGAGGGGGAGTACGGAGTGCTCACGGTGTACACGGAGGAGTATCAGTTTGTGGTGTACCCTGGGTCGCACAAGGTGAAGGTGGGGGAATCCCATGAGGGCAGGGGGTTGGCGGGGGTAACACTCTTCTTGAATGCGAGGAGTGTGGTGGTGTTTCATGGGAGGTTGGTGCATTGCGGGGCGGAGTTCAAGCACACGGGGTGGCCGCGCTGGTCCGTACACTTTTACATCGACTTGGTGGGAGCGAACCCGCCGGAGAACGTGACGTTTCCGGTACGGGCCTTGTCCGGTCCGCTCTCGCGGATACAGGCCTTGGACTCACGACAGCTGCTGCCTAATCCGCCGATGACAAAATATTATTTTAGAGCTTTGTATGAGGAGATGAACTACTGCGTGGCGATAAATTGTAATTCTCCCACGATCGCCTGGACCCTCCACGAGAAGGTGAGCCTGCGGAATAGTCTTCGGGGGATATGGCGTTTGGGAGGGTGGTGACGCACGAGAAGCACCCGAGCAAGTGCTGGATTGCGGGCCCCGCGGTGAAACCTGGGAAACCGCAGAACGGGGTGGGTTGCTGGGTGTATGGGCCGTGGAGTCTGGAGGGGGCGGAGTCAGGAAAGCGTCGTTTGGTGCTGTTCCGAGTGAGCAGCCTCACGGCTAAAGGCGGAAAAAGGGTGCAAATTATGATCGAGGAGGAGGCAAGGAAGGAGGCTGCTGATCTTCTGCTGGAAGCCTGCAAGTGCTTTCAGGAGGCGCACAAGGCGGGCACTTTTGAGCAGGTCGCCAGCTTCAATCACCACTGGAAGAAAGAAGAAGACTTTCTGGCTGGTGAGCTGAAGCCGGTGTATGGGGGGCCAGCGGATGCTGTCCCGAAAACGGGTGCAGCGGCGGAGGCCAAGAATGCGGCCAGAAAGCGGGAGGAGGTGGCGAGGCAGCAGGCGGCGGCGAAGGAGGCAGCCACAAAGAAGGCTGCAGCGAGCAAGAAAGCAGCAGCGGAGGCAGCCAAGGTTGCAGCGAAGAAGGCAGAGCAGCAGGCGAAGGCAAAGGCAGCAGCGGAGGCAAAGGCAGCAGCGGCGGCTGCTCAGAAGGCAACAGCAGCTGCTGCTGAGAAGGCAGCGAAGGAGGCAGCAGCTGCTGCTGCTGCTCAGAAGGCAGGGAAGAAGGCCAAGGCAGGGAAGGTGGCAGGGACGAAGAGGAGTGCGGATGAGGCAGCAGCAACTACCACGAGAACCAGATCCAAGAGGCAGGTTGGTCCCCGTGCGGTTCCGGTGGGGTCGCAAGAGACCTTGCCAACACCCATTGCTACTGCTACGGAGGAGGCAGGGTGGGAGGAGGATATGTTTTCTCCGTTGGAGCCCCTGCATCTGTGGCAAGGCACGCCATCGGAGGAAACCAGGTCGGTGGACGGGGTGAGCGTCGGCAGGGAGGAGGGGGCGGCAGGCCTGATGGAACTGGTGTCACAGGCGGAGGTCGTGACAGCAAGTCAGGAAATACTGCGGGAGATCGCTGACGTGAAAGCAAAGCTGCAACTTGCTAAACTGAAGCGAGAGTTGGCAGAGCTAGAAACACAGCCTGAACCCGAACCACCTGTCGTCGCCCATGCGAAACCCGCCGAATCCGCGGCGACGATTGCTGCCGAATCCGCGCCGACGATTGCTGCCGAGACTGCGCCGCCGATTGCTGCCGATACTGCGCCGCCGGTAGCGTCTGAGCCTCCCGTGGCTGGTATGGGCTTTGGCGTGGCTCCGATGCCGGCGGCGTGGTATCAGACTGGGAACCCCTTTCTTTCTCAGGGACCGGCTGGCAACAACCCTCTGGTTCAGCTTGCGCAGTTGCAAGGATTGGGGCTTGGACAGCAATATGCGAGCCCCTTTCTGGGGGGAAGCATGAACAGCCTGATGTTGCAGGCGCAACCGCACGGGGTGGAGCCAACCATGTCCGTCACCATGTCTGTGAACCAGGTGCAAATGTTGCGTGCTGCTATGCTGGGCGGCAACCAAGGAGGTGGCCAGCCTAATCTAAGCCATGCGAGCCTGAATTTTGATGAGTTTTGCAATGTGCTGGGGCCACACTTTGGGCGGCGGTAGGTAGGACATAATGTGTTTGTTACGTATTGTTAATGTTATTTTAGAGTATTGCTAGTGTTGGTGTGCTTTCATGCTTGCAATATTCATGCACATGGTTGCATGCATGCATGGTGTGCTTTCATGCTTGCATTCATTCTTGCAATATATTGTGGCATGTTGATAACTTTCTACATGTTATAATTGCCGAACACCACGGTTCGAACGTGCACACACTTGATTCCGATGTTATTATGAATAATTCCCTCTAGCACCCGCGCACTGAAAATGGCCTGTCCAGGCCCCAGAAACAGCCATTTTCGCCCCCGGCGAGCACCCAAATAAAATTTTCTCATTATTTCTTCGACAAAGTGTTTAGTGAGGGTCCCCAAAAGATCCCACGAACTTCAAACACGCGATCCCGATCTTATATCCAATTCCTCTAGCACCAGCGCACTCAAAATGGCCTGTCCAGGCCCCAGAAACAGCCATTTTGGCCCCCGGCGAGCACCCAAATTAAAATTTCTCATCATTTCTTCCACTAAGTAGTTCGTGATGGTCCTTGAAAGGTCCCACGAACTTCAAACGCGTGATTTGGTCACCTAACTGAAATCCTCTAGCCCCCGCGCACGCAAAATGGCCCGCTCAGGCCCCAGAAACAGCCATTTTGGCCCCCGGCGAGCACCCAAAAAAAATATTCTCATCATTTCTTCCACTAAGTTGCCCGTGATGGTCCTTGAAAGGTCCCACGAACTTCAAACGCGCGATTTGGTCACCTAACTGAAATCCTCTAGCCCCCGCCCACTCAAAATGGCCCGAAAACAGCGTTTTTGCCCCCCGGCGAGCACCAAAAAGAAAAAAACCAAATTTTTTTCCTCACGGGGTCTTATTATTGCCCTAATAAGGCCTAGTAACTCTCCAAACATCATAAAACCTCCATTTAGATCGATTATGCATTTTCTTGCCGAACTTTTTGCGACGGCTCCGTTGTGCACCAGCCACTTGTACAGTAACATATCACATATCACATATTCGTATGTGATCTTGCGGGAAAGCTGACAAAGCAGAAAGCTCATAAGTGACATAGAATTACCACCGTGCAAGAAGAATAAGGGTAAGGACGGCAAGGCAGTAATAACTGTTGCCTCTTTTCTTGCAGATGACTCTGAAGAGGAGGATGTAGATATCGCTGGTGTAGATGACGGTACAGTAATCACTCAGTAATAAGAAAACCCGCCAATAAGAAAGTAGCCAGCTTTTTTGATTTCTTCACAATATTTAACACATAACACTCCATATTTAAGATCTCTATATAAATAAGAAAGTTGCTAGGCTGACCTAAAATTCCTGTTTTCTTAAAATCGAGTGTTTACTGTAGGTCAGAGGCAATAGATGAACTCAATCAGTATTTTGCATACCCTGACGCACCTCAAGACACTTGCGTGCTGACTTGGTGGAAGCTTCACGCTAGCAAGCTTCCGAATTTGGCCAAGATGGCCCGGCAGTTTCTTGCAGTTCCAGCATTCACCGCTGGAGTAGAGAGAGCGTTCTCAAGGGTTACATTCATGCACTCTGATCTTCGGAAGAACCTGTCAGAAGGTAGTATTCGATACCCACTGTATCATGTCTGCCATGAATGTAGAAGACTAGGGCACGCGTGACTTATGGGCATTCCTTGTGCATTTTCATATATCATTGCCAAAATGTATGGAATAGACGATGCTTGTCAGTGGTTGTCCCCTAGGTATTGATATATTGATATATCGATATATCGGAGAAAATTGGAATATCAAATATTGATTGATGTGCATTCATTTCATATCGAAATTGATTGATGATGATATTGTAAATATCAAATATTGATCGACACTCAGGTCTGAAATATCGAATATTTATCGATAAAAAAAATTGATATCGAATATTGGTTGATAACTTTTGTGAGATATCGAAATGGTATCAATATCAGAAAATAACTTCGATACCACTCCTTGGCGTGCCCTTATGTACATAGTCAGGGGGGTTAGCATGCACTTTGTGACAAGATCGGGCTGCTAAGCCCTCGGTTCTTGGGTCCGTGCCCCCCAGTCCTCGGGTCCGGGTCCCCCTCTACGGTTCTTGGGTCCGTGCCCCCCAGTCCTTGGGTCTGGGTCCCCTTCCGCAATCCGGGTTCGCCAAGGCGCCTCACCGTCTCACGCTGCCAACGCTCATCAGGTTTGGCAACCCCGGCACTTCCCCAGATCACGGGTCTTCCGCGGCCATTGCGCCCCGTGGCTGACCAGCCTCGGTATCTTGAAACTCGAACGTGTCAGTCCTCGCTGTCAGCGTCGAAATGAGGTTCATTACCGCGAGCGCGCTCTCCTCCTTCATGCGCTCGTTCAGCTTCAGCTCGCAAAACAGGTGGTGCAGCAACGCACGAGGTATCACATATACCGCCTGGGCTGAACCCATACCGCGGGTGTTGGCCGAGGAGATGCCCCCCTGGGCCGTGTTCTCGTGCCTCCCTAGCATCGCTCGCGCAGGGCAGGGAGTCGTGTGGGTGCACAGCAACAAGGGTACCGAAGGTGCTGCATTTGTCCATATGTGAGTTGGCTTCATGTACGGTGTGCCATACTTACAATAGGTGGTCAACAACGGCTCTGGCATACCTTTCATTACGGCACGCGTGTGCAACCCTCGCAGCGCGTCGCCAGCGGGGTTTTCTATGAAGAAATACGCAGGATCGTAAAACTCGATGATCTCCCTGGTACGCCGCACGCGCCTGTCCGCTAGCTTCAGATCTGGAGCCCCCAGTGTCTTCGCCTTGCTATACTCCTTGCAGGGGGGGCTGGCCCAGATGACGTCGAAATGATGTCGTGGGTAGAGCTTGTAGTTCCAGTGAAGGATGTCCTCCGTGCACGTGGCTTGCCACTTTGGCAGGATGTCCACTGTTACTACCTCGCAGTCCCTGAACTGACGTTGGAACTGCTGCTCCACTGAGCCGGTACCGCAGAACAGCGCCAAAATTCTAACTGGGTGCTGCACTCTCGAGAGGTGAGGCTGGTAAGCTCGGCTCTGGCTACTGCTGTGGACTGTCGGGGTTGGAGGTCTCATTGCCATCAACTGTGCCCTCTGCTCCTCCTGACCCTTGTGAGTCTCCCTTCGCCTTTTCTCTGGAGCCTTCTTCAACCTTTCCTCCTCAGCTTCGAAGACTCGCAGTGGTTCCAGCCTGCCCCCTCGTTTTGCGAAATCCATGCTCAGCTTATCATCACTTTGTAAGAGTTCAGCAACACCTTTATGCACATGCAGCCCGCCCTCCGCGTCCGTATGGAACAGGTGTGATTTTCTGTAGTACTTGTCCGTGCCAAGAGGACTACGGGCTGTCCGCAGGCGCTGCGCGTTCAACGCGGTAAGCATACCGAAAACCACACTACGCAAGCCCGGGCACCAGACACCCAGTTCCTGGTACAACTGGTGATCGTCAACATATGAGAATGCATGGTCACAGGTAGCCCGTCGGTCCCAGAGAGTAGTGATGCCGTCGCCAGAGTCCTGCATAGGCCGCGCCGGCGGACGTTCACCGTCACCCCAAGCTAGGGTTTTACTGCGAAAATAATGCGCGCTGCAGGCAGGCCTCACGTTTGACAATCGTATACGATTGTCAAGCTCTGTCGTTGGGTTCGTCTCTACTATGACGCACGTTTGACACTCGTATACGACTGGGTTATACCCCCTGAGTCCCTGGTCAGGGGGGGACGGGGGAGTCAGTGTATATTAAGTATGAAGAAAAAAGTTAAATCTTCTTAACCCCTAATCTGCGACGTGATGAGCTATCTCATCAAACACTCAAATCTGAGTTTCTCTGCGACATGTAACTCAAATTCACTTTTGAAGACAGTTCTGAAAAGCTCTCAGCAAGCCGCATGCAATCGTGCACTTATGAGCAACCAAGCTGTCTTGATGCTCTTGATATTCTTCGAGACGCGCTCCATTTTAACTTGGCCCTACTGGGTTACATCTAGGGCACATGTGCAGTAGTGTTACAACCCCCTAATACTCTAAATAGCCCTAACCACATGTTGGATACTTGGTAAAATTACATCCGGAAGTCTAGGGTCAATATTAGGGCTTAGGTTGTTAACAATGTGCACATACATCAACATTTTTCGGTTGATAATCACGTCGCCGGTATCAATTGTCGTGCATTTCAAACCTGCGTATGCGATTCGCCTTGCGAAGACCTTTCCGACACTGTTTTCAAAAGTTGAGTTAGGACCGTTATGCAAAAGTTATCGTAGATAAACCTAACTTTTCAAAAACCCAAAATTCCTTTCGCAGATTAGGGGTTAAGTATGGGAAAACGCGGGCGTCGACGCGGGCCGACGCGTTACCCTCCTTAAGTATGGGCTTAAGTATGGGAGCCCTATTTTGCGAAATGTTAGAATGTTAAGAATGTTTGGTCCACTCCGTCCATCCACTCCGTCCGTCCCGTCCACTCCGTCCACGGTGGACGGACCGGACGGACGGAGGGACGGAGTGAACCGATATCATTCCCCCGTCCCCATGGTGTCCATATGGCTGAGGAGGGGTAGAAGCGGAATTTCTCGCTGTCCGCACGTGTGGACACCAATTTCCAGTGGTTCATACGTATGGACGGCACCTATCCATACGGTCGGGCAGTATACGGAGCGTCCACACGCGTAATAAAATCAGGTAAACTAGCATACGTCGTCCACACGGAAGCGCACGTATGGACGACGTGTGGATTTAGTCCACACCGTATGAACACCACTTCTACAAATTAGACAATTTCACACGTGTGGATTTAGCCAAAAAATGAACACCTGTCCACACCGTATGAACATCACTTTTACAAATTAGACAATTTCACACGTGTGGATTTAGCCAAAAAAGCGTCCATACGGCGTCCGCATGCCATCCACACGTCGGACGGACGGTTTTCCACGCGTGCGGACAGGCCAATAATTTGTAGTAGGGGTTATGCTTGCCGAGGAGATTGCTCGTCTCAAGTGGTAATTCGAAAGCATCCTTGTATAGAAACCTCGGTGGTCTTGGATCCGCTAGCCGACTTCTTTGAGCAGATTGTCCGAGATGAGAATCCCAGTGACAATGAGGCATGATAGATACATATAGGTAAATGTAATTGTATATCATGATCGTTTTTGTTATGGTGAATTGTTAAATTGACACATGGTACATTGTCGGTAAACGTGCACGCCATATATATATATATATATATATATATATATAACACGCGTGGGGTAACTATGTACCCAAGTCGTACTACAGTAATCACTCGGTAATAAGAAAACCGGAGATTTGGGACCAGCCAGCAATATTCGCCAACTTGGATACCCCCCCCTCTCCCGCCAGCGCCAGCGTCCTATGAAAATCGTAAGAATAGTGGGTCATGTTTCAATCAGCCAGCGATTTTCTTAAAATTTCAGTGATAAACCCGTGAAAATGCGACATTTTGAAAAAATTCCGCCTGCGGCGCACCAATAAGAAATATGGCGCCAGCGCCCATATTTCTTATCACCCCATATTTCATAGCTCAAAAAAGCCAGCCAGCAATATTCACCAAATCGGGTACCCCCCTCCCCCCCAACAAAGCTGGCTACTTTCTTATTGGCGGGTTTTCTTATTACTGAGTGATTACTGTAAGGGGGTGCGTTCACATGTACCCAACATGCACTAGTCTGCCATTTGGTACATGTCTGGTACATGTGTACGAGGAACCATGTACCCAACATGTACTCAACATGTACTATATGGTACACGTTGGGTGCATGTGTACGAGGAACCATGTACCCCGCATGCACCTACATGTACCCGCCCGGTGCATGTTGGGTGCATGTGTACGCACTCGATTGCGTAGCTACACATGCACCCCGCATGCACCGATTTCGTACATGTGTACCCGTCGACGGGGTACACGTAGGTACACGCCAGTCCTGTTTTTCGGATGTCCATTTCTGAAGGAATAACTCATTACTTTACATCGAAACTTGTCAAGGATGTCTTAGTCACTCATGGCCTTGACATATGTGTGCAATGTGTGAAAATATTGCACTTTTTTACAACTCGGATTTTCGGTACCTGGTCCTTTTTGTCGCACCACTGGTCATTTTTGTCGCTGTCGCAGAATATTCTTTTGTCGCGAGACCACCGCACAGAATCTTCTCAAAAAAACAGTGAATTCTGTTCGTTCCCTTAAAGGGGTAAAGCAGGTTTTCAGAAAATAAATGGAGACATGAATTCGACATCGTCGTTCGAACAGTGTCAAGGTGCCCCAAAAACTTTCGCCATCCAAAATTTTAAACTTCAGGTTGTCGCAACTGTCTGTCAACCGACGGATCGGACCTTCGACCGACCGCTAGATCAGTCAAAATGAAATCTGACTCGGAAACCGAATCTAAATTTTGTCGCAAGCATGTAGAAGATACAGCAGCCCTCCGTCGACTGTTTACTTACCGACGGATCAAACCGTCGAACGACCGCTCGATCAGAAAAAAATGAAATCCGCATCGGAAACCGAATCTAGTTTGTGTCGCTAGGATGTCGAAGATACAGCAGCCCTCCAGTCGACTGTTTGTCGACCGAACGATCTAACCGTCGACAGACCGCCCGATCAGTAAAAGTACAGAAATCCGCTCGATCGATCAGAAATCCGCATCGGAAATCGAATCTTGGGGCTGTCACAAGAAGTGTCGCAAGACTGTCGCAAGGATCTAGGATGTAGAAGATCCAGTACAGCAGCCCTCCAGAGTCCAGTCGACTGTTTTCCGACCGCGTGTCCGCGTCACAGTCCGCGTCACGGTCCCATCTTCCCAAGGTCACCGTCACCACATCTTGAACAACTACAGTATCCTTTAATCTTAAGCGACCGACAACCTGTATTGTAATTACCAGGCGCCGACAACGACCAACCGACCTCCGCGGCGTATTGATGTTCTTCGTTTGTTTTTTTGTTTGACTATTTTAGTTTCTGACTAGCGCACTGTTCCCTACAGTGTTGTTTACTCCGCCCTTTTTTGTACTTTGTTTCTGCGCTGGGATTGCGCCCTTGGAGCCCCTAGACATTTTTCTTATCCCCAACACGCATGCCTTGTATAGCGCGCTGTTCTTTTTGCAGGATCTAGTGCGTTGAACGAAGGCAACAGAAAACTTGGCTGCTAGCTCCCTTTAGCATTTCGGTTTGATTTCGTTGGCAGTGCTTGAATTCCGTCCGCCGGGAATCTTGCACGCCGACTCCCATCTCTGCTCTTTAGCGTGCAGTTATTTGCAGAATCTCGTGCGCTGTCGGTGACTGACGCATTGCCTCCCTTTCCGGAGTTTGTTTTTACGCTGGGAGTGCTTGGATCCCGTTGGGCATCTTGCCTATCGGGTTGGGTTCGATTCCCAACACCTCTGCTGACTGGCGCGCTGTTTTTTTGCAGGTTAGCATGCGTTTTCGGCGTCAACATTGCTGTCTTTTTTTATTTTCGTGCGTTGCTGTTACGATGTGCATGCTATTGTTTTGACTATCCTAAATTGTACTTATTTACAGATCTGTGCCTGCAGGAACTCTGCGATTTTTGGCCGTCTGTAGCACTGGAAGGAGCTGTAGGCAACTCTGCCGATTTCCAAGACTGCTATTGCTTACTTTAGGATAGATGAACTGTTTTAATTGATTGATCGATACGTAGTTTTTGTTTGCTGTCTCGTTCCATTTACATGCTTTAATATTGTAATAATATTATATGTTAGAGTATAGCACAATCCTGCTTGCATCCTTCAGTGTCCATGCATTGAATGTGCCTAGATATTGTAATAATAGGCCATGTTTAAACTGTGTCAAATTCCTGTGTGAAACAATAGACCCGTTATCGACCTGTGTTGTTCACCACGGGTAAGAAAAATTTTCTTAAAATTTTCCTAAATTTTTACGACAAAAATGACCATTTTATCATTTTCGTCGCAAGCTGCGACAAAAATGACCGTTTGGTCATTTTCGTCGCAGCCTGCGACAAAGGAATATTCTTGCGACAGCGACAAAAATGACCATCGGTGCGACAAAAATGACCCGCTACCCGGATTTTCACTGAGTTTTGGGACCCAAGTGGCTACTACCCAAATTCAAAGTCCTACCATAAGGACCTACGTGCAAATGTGTTTTCCTCGCATAAACATCACGTAATTGGTTCAACGTGCGATCACCCATCCTATTTATGAGTCAAATGAATATTTCAAATTGTGGGTGCATGCATAGGGTGACCTTTGGAGTGCTTAAATTGCGCACGCTTTGGTCGTGTTTTTTTTTCAAATTTCAGCAAAAAAAGCTAGGTCCTACCATAAGGACCTACATTTAAGCCCGGCTACCCGCTTCACAATAGGTCCTACGAAAGTTTCGAGGCCTGTGTCGTCAAGTTCTCGAGCTGCTCTTTCCGTAGTGTCTTGTCAAAAATTCCATCCGAGTTCATCTTGGCCCTCAAAATAGTGGTTGAAGCAGCATTGGTTGTCAAAGCTGGAAAAGGCACTAAATCGCCCAAAATAATAATGCCCTTCGTCCGGCTCAACGATGAATACACGCCAAAATATCGCACATTCTGCCTATGTAGATGGCTCGAAAATTCAATTATTGTGTCTATATGGCGACAATAGCGAGGTAATAGTGTGTAAGCGGCATGTGCGCATTCAATATAGCATCCCCGACTTCAGACCAAAGCCAAAATTGACTCTTAAATTTTATGACATTTGACTAAAAATGATGGGACAGGTTGATTGGGGTGCAGCTAGATGTCCGCTATGAGGTTATCGACGTGTGCTCTATTCTAAACATGATTGTATATAATGCTACGGTGCTACTGGATCATTGGACGCATGCTCAGCCTCCATAGTCTGTCGGCGAAAAATTATGAAAGATGTGCTATTATTTTAAGAGATTTTTGGCTTTAGAAAAGTTCTCGACGATTTTTTACGCTACCCGTGCCTAATACGGGTAGTGTAGCATCCCGCTTGGGTTAAAACTCGGCAAGTGGGAAAGAGGGGACTGAGTTCAGGTCCTAAATGTGCCATAAACCGGAGGGTAGCCATTCACGATACCAATAGGATACCTTAAAAAATTATTGAAAAAGTGGTCCTTATGGTAGGACCTACAACGTTCTAGGTCCTACCGTAAGGACCGTCGGGTAGTAGCCACAAGTTGGGAGTGGGTAAGTACATATGTACCGTTGTCCAAGTACATGCCGGGTACATGCCGGGTACATGTCGGGTACAGGTGTCCTAAATTTGTAGGGGACCCTCCTCCACAGGCGTGGTAACTCGTAAGACGTTCGTGTCGTTGAAAACTCAAAAGTTGATGGCGCTTTGTGAAAACTCAAAAGTTGATGGCGCTTTCGTTGACGATGTCGGTTTGAACGTAGGGTAGAAGTCCCCACGATCCGACGTCTCCCCATAGTGGATGACGGCGAATCCCGCGACGCAGAGGGCGAAGGCGACGGCGAGGGCGTGCCATTCTGCGTACGCGCGGCACGGAGTGCCGACGCCAATCCGGTACGTCGAGCAGAAGCCATAGCGGGTACAAAATACGGCGGGTCCAGCGGGAAAGCGGATCACACATGTGATATGTATGGCACGCCTGTGGATTATGACTCTGATGACACTGCTGAGGATGCCGTCAGCGAGTTTGATGACCTGGTAGCTGACGATCCGGAGGAACAGGCTGAAGCTCGGAGGCTGAAGAGACAGGGATTGCAGTTGATCCTTAATGACAGGGGTGAACTTATTTGGGTGCCGAAAGGGCACATCTCCGCCATCACCCGTTCAGCAGGAGGATCAACCTATCTCCGAGCAGAAGTCTGGTGCCGTCTCTGGTTGTGGTCGAGCTCGAGGTGTGGGGACCAAATCTAAGCTGAAGGTTCAACCTGACAAATCCGGAAACATCGACAGGGATGTCGAAGCTGAGTTGGCTCCTCGGAGGATAAGAGTCAGAGGCAACTAGATAAGCTAGAGGGAAATTAATGTGCTGATTCCCTGAGCAGGATTTGTGGCTACTACCCAAATTCATAGTCCTACCACAAGGACCACCACGGTACAATGCATATTGTGAACCCATGGTATACTCAAAGTGGTCAACCTACTGTTTTCATATGTCATTTATGTATCAAATCAATCTCCTAAATGATAGGGTGGGTGTCGTCACGTTTAGTTGGACGCGTTTAATCGTGTGCATGTAGGAGGATGTTTTGCTAAAATCGTCAAAAAGTCGATGGTCCTACCACAAGGGCCACCGTGTCCGAGGCATGTGTAACCTTCTAGATCAAATCTGATGGGGCTAGGAAGTTATATCGTGCAAGTTTATGACCGAAATGAAAGTTCAATGCCATCATGTGGATTATGGGGGCATGCGCACAACACCTCAACGCTCACCCGGATGCACGAGTAAGGCTTTCCTAGGAAATAAAACTGTAAGGCTGGCACTGGCTTTACCGTTGGTAATACCTTTACCCGCAATACCCGGTAATAATTTTACCGGCAATACCAAGGCCCAAAATCCTTTACCATGCTCTGATGTGGTAAAGTGCCAATTTCCCAAAATCCTTTAGCATTGGTAATACCATTTTACCAAAATCGCCGGTATTGCCGCCTAGAATCACGATTTTACCCCAATTTTATCCCATGTTCGACCATGAATCCATGATTACCATACCGGCCGCCATGTCCCATACGTCCCTTCCATCCCATGGATAGTTCGTTAAATGGCCTCGAGGGGCAGTGCGCAAAGTGTCGCGTGTAGAGATAATGGTCCCGCGAAGGGCAGTGAGGAGTGCGCAAAGTATGTGCAGAGAGAATCATTGCCTATTACCCGCAGCTTAAGGTGGCTTAAGCCATGGGGGCTTCTTCGGCGGTGCTTTCAAAATTTGGAGACCTATGTCGTCAAGATCTTGAGCTGCTCTTTCTGCAGTGTCTTATCAAAAGATTGATCTGAGCTCATCTTGACCCTCAAAATCTCGGTTGAAGTAGGGTGGGTATTTCCCAATTTTCCTTAAGATGGCTTAAGCCACCTTAAGCTAATTAGCTCACCGGGGGCTTCCTCGAAGACGCTTTCAAAATTTGGAGACCCATGTTGTCAAGATCTCGAGCTGCTCTTTCTGCAGTGTCTTGCCAAAAGTTTGATCCGAGGTCATCTTGACCCTCAAAATCTCGGTTGAAGTAGCATGGGTATACAAAAACCGGGAAAATCGCTCAAATTTTACTAAATGTTGCACCCTCTTGGATACTTCCCAAAATTGCTCACCGGGAACTTGGGCTCGCCTAATAGTGCACATAGTGTCTAAAAGAAGACAATGTCGCCGTCATTTTGAGCTAAAAAAATCTAGCTTCCGGTACCGATAGCTCCCGTAATAATTGAAAACGTTAAGGTGGCTTAAGCCACCCTAAATCGCTGTTAGGGTGGCTTAAGCCACCCGAAGGGTAATAGCCATCATGGCCTCGAGGGGCAGTGCGCAAAGTGTGTGTAGAGAGAATGGCCTCGAGAATCAGTGCACAAAGTGTGTGTAGAGAGAATGACAACTTACACAAGGTTTTGAGAGTAATTCGGATTTCGTAATACCACGGTATTACCCGGTAAAGTATTACCGGTAATTTTACCAGTAATACCAAGGCCCAAAATCCTTTACCCGGTAACATGCCAGCCTTAGAAAACTGTATTTTCCACTCCTAAAAAGTCAGGGTTGCCCATCTAAAATGGTGCATAACTATCATGATATGCTTCATATGGTCAACATTGAGCTTTTGGAAAATCAATTTATATGTTAAGTAAAAGATAATATCATTTGGGCCCATTCCGGATAACACATATCACATATTACCATGTTATTCATATTATGTAAGAGCACAAAAAAACATTTTATACCGCTTGGATCAAAATTGTTTTCCAGGGTGTAGGGTAACGATGAAGCCAGTTTGAGAGTATATATACTAATTCCACCTCGTATCAAGGCCCAATTATAATTAGTATGGAGTTATAGTTGCGATAAAAATGCGGCCCAGGTCGCTCTTAGTCCAATTGCTATTGTTTAAAGATCACGAAGTAAGGGTACCATTTTAAGCACCTTTTTGAATACGCGAAAATAAGCAACCAAAAATTTCATCGGGTGCCGGATTTTGCTGCATTCAAACGCGATATGTATAGCGATTTCTGATTTAACCACGCCTGTTACGGATCGAAACATGACAGGCGCCCGCAGTCGCGATGTTGATACGTCGTCGTCGATGTCACACGCATAGTCGATCATCGATCTGTAACAGTCCGATCTGTACGAGTACCACTGAAATGCGCGAAAGGATCATCATCCTCCGCGTAGCTCAGTTGGTTAGAGCGTCGCACTAGAGAAGCGAACGTCACGGGTTCAAATCCCGTCGTGGAGCACTTTCGCCCCATGGCGATATATATGATTTGACCCGGCTCGTACAGTGAAAATCCCCGCACCGATTTCAAACCCTAACATTGGTATCGAAGCGACGGTTCGGAAACCGCCTCAGATGTAACGGCATAAGGCACATGATGTGACCTACGCTAAGATCGCGTATGCTCGGGGACGGTGATGTGACCTGCGCTACGATCGCGTATGCATGGGCACGATGTGACCCGCGCTGATGACGTGGACACATTCCACACAACCCCCGGTACGAGCGGACAAGGTTGGCTGCCACGTCATCACATCTGAGGTCGGACCTCTGAAAAGTAACTCGACACGAATGTCGTGAGGTCACGACACTTTAAAGAGGGGAGATATGTTACGGATCGAAAGATGACAGACGCCCGCAGTCGCGATGTTGGTACGTCGTCGTCGATGTCACACGCATGGTCGATCATCGATCTGTAACAGTCCGATCTGTACGAGTACCACTGAAATGCGCGAAAGGATCATCATCCTCCGCGTAGCTCAGTTGGTTAGAGCGTCGCACTAGAGAAGCGAACGTCGCGGGTTCAAATCCCGTCGTGGAGCACTTTCGCCCCATGACGATATATATGATTTGACCCGGCTCGTACAGTGAAATCCCCGCACCGATTTTCCAACCCTAACATTGGTATCGAAGCGACGGTTCGGAAACCGCCTCAGATGTAACGGCATAAGGCACACGATGTGACCCACGCTAAGATCGCGTATGCTCGGGGACGGTGATGTGACCTGCGCTACGATCGCGTATGCATGGGCACGATGTGATCCGCGCTGATGACGTGGACACATTCCACACAACCCCCGGTACGAGCGGACAAGGTTGGCTGCCACGTCATCACATCTGAGGTCGGACCTCTGAAAAGTAACTCGACACGAATGTCGTGAGGTCACGACACTTTAAAGAGGGGAGATATGTTACGGATCGAAAGATGACAGACGCCCGCAGTCGCGATGTTGATACGTACTGGAATATCCTAGTTCACCAGATATCAGAAACTCCCGAACTGTGTGGATAAACTCTTGAGATAAATAAACCCTAAGCTAGATATACCCGGAACGGTCTCGGACGGTTTCGGAGTCTAGCCTACCTGTGACACAGCGTGTGTCACAGCACGAACCTATAGATCAGTCAGCAGTCCAGTGTTGGTCCTAGGAGTCTGTCATAGGGGCCTGACCGGGACTCCCAGTCAGGGCTGCCTATACAGATTTCAGCACACCACCCCAGCACTGTGGGTGGTGACTGTCTAGGAGAGTCAGATAATGTAAGATAAGTTAGGGCAGGAGCCAGGTTGACAGACCTAACTGCTAATCCAACTGTGCAATTCTGAAACACAAATTGGAAACCCTCTAGCTAGCACAGGTGCAGAAACCTACGGGCATTGTGCACCCGCTAAACAACTGAAAAGCACCGAGCTAGCAAGCCAGAATATAACTTGTAGATGTCAAAAGCAAAAGCATAAACCATAAAAGTTGTTGAAGTCGCCGGAGTCCCGCACACCACCATGTTGGTGTGCATCCAGAGTGAACAAGAAGTCAATCGACAACACCAAAGTAGCCAGCTAGCTGTGGTCTCAACCAAGTCGGACCCGAAGGGAGGGTTCCCGAAAGGACCTCTCTCATGCAGAGCCACACCGTAGAAGAAGGCCATGTCGAAGCTCAAATCTGCCTGAGCAAGATCCTGAAAGATGTCAGGGGGCTCAGGCGGCTCAAGCGGTGGCACATTGTCAGCCACAAAGAAACCCTGAGCCGGGATCACTGATTCAACAAATCCATTCGTGGAGAAAATCGACGGAGTCTCCCAATCGAGGTCACCACCAGGCGAAGGCAATCCCGCAGCCGACTGAGCATCGGGCACGGCTGCCACCCCCATGATCGAGATGCAAAGAACGAGGGAAAGGAGGAAAGGAATTCCCCATGGTCCAACCGTGGCAGGAAAGCCCCAGGGCGGCTTCCCACAACCGTAGGTCCTCTGCTCGTCCACGGGCGGCCCGGAAGCATGATTGGCCGACGGAGGCGAACCCCGCGGCTTCAGCCGAAAGCTGCCGTCGGCAAAGTCCTCGTAGTCGTCGGTGTCGTAGCCGGTGAGGTCAACCGGCGCGATGGCGGCGTGGTTGACAGTCTGAACGAATCCAGGGAACTCACCGTCCGTCGTGGCAGTCACCCGCGCCGATTGAAGCGGCACGGGCTTCACATCCTCCTCCTGCGAGACAGGTATAGCAGGGGCCGGCACGGCGGATGCCGATGCCGCCGCACCACCTGCCGGAACCTGCTCCTCCGGCATGTTCCCCGCTGCCGCGGGGCCGCACACCAGAGCCGATGCATGCGGCTCGAGAACCGCCGGTGGTGGGAAGGATGCGTGGGTGTAGTGCACCTTGCAGTTTGCCGCGGCATGGACCTCCGCGGCGAGATCGTCCAGCCGCTGATGAATGTCGTCACCCGCGGGCTCGTCAGCAGGCTGCTGCGGCTCTACCGTGAAGCCGTAGGCGGACACGTCGATCCCGCCCACCGCACCCGCACAGAGCACCGCAGGCGGCCCGTACGTAGATGCCGCAGTGGCAAAAGCCTCGGCCCCATCATCCGCCGCCTGCTGGAACAGGGCACACATGGCCAATGCACGCACCCCCTCCGCGTCCTCCTCGTCGATGGGAATGCAGAATGCCGCGGCCGAGTGCGGGGGATGCTGACGCCCGCCCAACGGACAGTCGCGGTAGAAGTGGTACTGCTCACCTCTTCCCGCCTTCTTGCACCTCCCGCAAAAGGGCTTCGCCTTTTGGTCGTCACGGTCGAAACCGACTGCAGGCAGCGGGTGCGTGCCGACACGGAATCCCCGCTGCGTACCGCGCTGCTGCTGTTGCCGCTGCTGCCGCTGCGGCTGCTGCCGCTGCTGCTGCGCCGGCAGCGCGTCCGCCCCGCGCTGTTGTCGCAGCAACTCCTGAAGCTCGTTGATCTTGTTGAGGAGGGCGCCGTACTCGGTGCTGGAGAGCTGCGCGGAGATGCCGCTCTTGCCCGAGACTGCCTTCCCCGCCCCCGTCTGCGCCCAAGCCTGATAAATCTCCACCACAAGGGAGCGGAGAGACGCCAAGGAGACATGCGCGAGATCGGCCGCGAGAGGATACCGCACCTTGACCGCGGTGTAAAACACCGGGTCCAGCCGGTTGTACAGGGAGAGCTTCCTGGTCTCCTCGGTGGGTGTCCAGTCCGTAGCTTTGTTATCCCGCACCAGACGCTGTTCCCGAGCCAAGATGGGCTGCGGGTCAGTGTCTGCGGGATAACGCAACGCGGCGTGCTCCTCCTGGTGCGACTCACGTAGCGCCACAGGTACGCAGCCCTTGATGATGTCCACAAGAGCTCGCCGTCCATCACGGTCAGACGAGGCGTCGGTGCCAGTCAGCCAGACGTAGGCGTTGCTGTGTTTCTCGACAACCAGAGCCAGAACGTCGTAGAGCAAGCCGTTGACCTTGGTCACCACACGAGCCAGAGGGTCGTCGAGGTCAAAGGATGCCAGCTCCAGCCCAGCCGAATGAAACTCCGTACACAGCTGCACCACCAGCTCGGAGAGGAGGCCAGCGTCGTCCGTACCGCGGAAGTGGTGCTTTTTGTCACCAAGGACATCCTCGCGGATACCCTTGGCCCACTGCCGGTGCAGACGCGCCTTGTAGACGTCGTCAACCAGCTTGCTCTGCTCCTGCAAGTACTTCCTGGTCGCCACGTCTGCATCCTCGTTGGAAGTCGGAGCGGGGGTCGGAACAGTTGGCGTACGCACCGTCGGACTGTTCCGAACCCCGTCTAATAGCCTCAGTGAGGCGTCAATGTCACTGTCCCTGTCCAGGGACTTCTTCGCTCGGGTCAACATGCCCATACTCTGAAAAGCCAGAGGGGAGGTGGTACGCAGTCGCGCGGTTGGGTGTGGTAGCGGAAAAATGGTAATGGTCAGCAGCGGAGAGGAACTAAGAGAGCGGAGCGGCGAGGGGCACTCGAAGACGTCGTCGAAGTCGAAGGTGTCGCGAACATCAGCCCAGAAAACAGTAACCAGCAGGGCCAGTGCCGGTGCAAAACTGGATCCGAACATTGCTAAGACTAGTCCGTAACGAGGCGCGGTCCCCATGGCCGCCACTCCCAGTTGTTCACCGCAAACAATTCATACCATAATTCCTAGTCGCACCCAAACGCGCATGCGCGCACCACCTCTCCAAGCGGCCGTTTAGCCAATCATGGCCAAATCAGCAAGTGGAATAAAAGCGTGGATGGGGCCACGACCTACTGGAATATCCTAGTTCACTAGATATCAGAAACTCCCGAATTGTGTGGATAAACTCATCAGATAAATAAACCCTAAGCTAGATATACCCGGAACGGTCTCGGACGGTTTCGGAGTCTAGCCTACTTGTGACACAGCGTGTGTCACAGCACGAACCTATAGATCAGTCAGCAGTCCAGTGTTGGTCCTAGGAGTCTGTCATAGGGGCCTGACCGGGACTCCCAGTCAGGGCTGCCTATACAGATTTCAGCAATACGTCGTCGTCGATGTCACACGCATAGTCGATCATCGATCTGTAACAGTCCGATCTGTACGAGTACCACTGAAATGCGCGAAAGGATCATCATCCTCCGCGTAGCTCAGTTGGTTAGAGCGTCGCACTAGAGAAGCGAACGTCACGGGTTCAAATCCCGTCGTGGAGCACTTTCGCCCCATGCCGATATATGATTTGACCCGGCTCGTACAGTGAAAATCCCCGCACCGATTTCAAACCCTAACAACGCCCACCCAACCAATATATAGGTGCCAAATAGTCATGCGCTCATGGGATACGACCTCTAGAGGCCATCTGACGGCCCAAAAACAATCGTGAAACGGTGGTCCTTGTTACAGGACTACGCGCGTTTCTGGTCCTACCACAAGGACTTCCGGGCAGTAGCCATTTATATAGGTGGCAGAATATGATTGATGCTAGCCGACACATGCCAGATCCATCAGATATTTGGGAGGCGCTCCCTAAAAGTATAAGACACGAATTTTAGTCCAGTGGAGGCTGTTCTAGCTTGAAGTAAGTATTTGGAAGAGCTTTGTCTCACCCTGTTAATATACTGGTAATCTTTCTTGACATAAATATATTGCAATTTTCCGACGTGCAGCCTTGTTCACCTATAACCTCACGTGAACAGTATAATGTATACACAAAGGGTGAATACATATTATGTACACTTAAACTCAAGAAGCAGGCATGTGCAAACCCCGAGTGTCACAGTATAAAACGAGATAACAAAATGCTGGAAATGGCACTCTGACTGTCATATCGTCAAGTGTCATATCCGGTATGTCATTATCGGTGAACCTGCTTGTGTCTGAACCCTGAGTATATATCGTATATGGTTATCTATTATTGAGTTCGTTCTTTATCTGTCGGGAGCGTTCTCCCCACTGCTGTTTCATTGTTTCTAGCATAAAATAACTTAGGTGTTTTATTATCGGTCGGAACTGGTGGTAGGCAAGATGCAAGTGACCAACGGCCGGTATCGATTGGACCAAAAGCCGTTAGTATCGATAGTCGCTATCGATAATATCGGCGATAGTGCGTTTCACGCTCACTATCGCTGACTAATCGATTATATAAGCACTCGTATTAGCATGTTTGTTATGTGTTATATATGACACTCCGCATGTAGATGACGAGCAATCGATATTATCGAACTGATGCCAATAATTGATTGCAAAAAAATGACTATCACTTGCAATCGATAGCAAATTTAAGAACCGATACCGACCCTTGCAAGTGGCACCATAGGGCGAGGGGTGCGGACATAGGAAGAGACAATCGCCCCCAGTTTATGGGGGGGCGAAAATCTGTCTCTCCATGAGATACTTCGTTTCCGGTTTGGACGTTGTTCCAAATCCGATGCCCCTGCTCCAGTTCGAGTAGGAATACCCCTCTGGGGAGTTATGAGCTGCGGAAATAGCCCCCATTTGGCATGCCATCTGGTGTTCGCTAGGACTTTGCCCTTACAACCGACGTAACTATTCTATTATCGTTATCATTAGCATAATAATTATTATTACGTATTAGTAGCCGGTCGTCACTTCCTATAGTATAGTGTATGAGAGTATGGCCGTCACCGGTCTTGAACAGGGCTCTATATCGGTTTGGGTTTTCGGTATCGATACAATCCGATATCCGAAAACCGGTATCGATGATCGGCACAATCGATAAATAATCGATTATTTGGGCATATATATCAATATATATTTGTTATACATTAAACATGGAACACCAAAACCTGCACAATCGATAGTTTGATATCGCAATCCGATAATCGGCGATAAATACGATATACCAATAGTATCAGTTATCGGAAATATCGATATAGAGCCTTGGTCTTGAACCCCGAAACCATACGCCCACATCGTGTAACGGGCAAGTATGCTTATCCACTTCACCCGTTTTGATAGCATAAGCGAGCCAAGGTAGGTATATTCACTCTATTCCTTTCGGCTGGTATATCTGCCGTATATATTTGTGTGTGTGTGTGTGTGTGTGTGTCTGGGGAGCATGCCAGCAGGGCCCGCTCACTCCGTAACCCAGAGACCGACAATTGTTTGGCGACGATCGGTCACACCGTACCATCTTTCCATGCTGCTTTGCATTTGGGTTGGGAATATGTATGCGTTTGTGGCATCGTGTCACGGCCCCGCCCTGCTCTTGATTTACTTCTCACATCCACGGGGATGATGATGGGCTGGCTTTTGTTGGCCGATCTCATGCCGTTCAGTGTGTGTGTGTGTGTGTGTGGCCAACACGTAATAGTTTTACGTTTTCATGGGCGATTTTTACCTCACAACTATATACCAATAATGATTAAAAATCACATCTTCAGGTTTCTACGAATCGATGGCGAGTGGATGAGATCATCATATTAAGACATTCATATCAAACCGCGGGTCCTTGCGTCGTTGTGTGTTGATAATGCGAAAACTTGCTAAAACCATATAAGCGAGCCCATTTTGTATCGTGTGCACCTCACGTGCTCCACACTTGATGAACTACCATACCACATTCTATGGGCTTGATGTGGCGGTGAAGCATATATTCAACATATTCAACAATGTAAATGAAACCTAGACGACATTGGAGAACGAGTATCTTGGAATAATCTTATTTCAAGGAAAGTCTATGTTTTGAAAGCCCTTGTTACCCACATCGCACTCCCGAAAGTTATGTTACGCTCACACTTATTGAATTTCTTGGAGCACAGAAAATCCTAAGTGGGTTCTTAACGCAAGGGGCCGGAGAACCACAAACTTTCACCAACACCAGGTTCGGAGTGTAGCTTGTTAGACTAAGGTTGAAGCATGCCCAACACCTTGAAAAACCTTTTGACATGACAGATTTTGACGTGGCACACCAGATCTCATAAATTCACGATACCCATGTCGATGCGTCGCGACGCGAGCTTGTGCACCACTGATAAGTAAACATATTAGACTCCTGCACCATGGAGTGCGACTCCTGGTGCACTGGTTTCCACGTGAAAACTCGGACACTGTACGTACTCTCGCCCAACGCTGTTACAGTGTTCGGTGGAAACAACTTGTCAAAACATATATGCAGCGTGAAAATATAGTGGCTCATAATCAAACTAAACTCAAACGCGATTAAATACGTCTCGGGTATCACATCCTTCTGCAAACTGAGTTTCAGATGATGGGGCAGCACAAGAAAGGCTGAGATCTTACATGTTAGGACTGTGTGCGAGCCGAAACATTACGGCCGTAAAAGGTTAAAACAAAGGCGCATATCAAAAAACGGAAACTGGACCAAGCTACAGAGGGCTGCAGAAGCTATCAGTGTCAGCAGGACGTGGCATACTAATGGTGCGAAGGTTGAGTTAGACATAAGACTTAGGAAGAAGGTTTGGGATCTTCCCAGATAGGGAGAAAGAAATTGAAGCGTTCATAGCCGGGGCGTTCAGTGATCGCACGCTTTTTCAACAGATCCCCTTATAATTGTGCCGCTTCGCACGGTCTCGCGCGTTATGTCGCACAGTCGCGAAGGATGCGTACAAGCAGATTGTCAGAAGACTTAAACTTCGACTTATCGCGGCTAAAATATCAGGCTATTTATCATCAATTTTCCATAAAAATACCCGGCTAGGTCAACGTTCAGTTTGAATCTTACAAGCTACCTCAGGATCGCGCACTCCTAGCAACCCGGGTTTCCGTGGACTTTCCACGGGAAGAGGATGCGAATGAGTTCGGGAAGGCTCGGTTGTGTAGGATCTTATTCTGTGAGATCTCATTCAGCGGGGGGTTCACTCCATACTCGTCTAACCTCTTCTTCCGTCACTTCTGCCAAACTGCAGTGCAAAATTCTCTTGTCGTTGGTCCCGTCTCTCAACACTGCCATTACCGTATCGAAAGGCGGGCAACCCACGTCTTGACACTGAACTTCTGTGACCATAATCACTGCCCCAGTGGCGTTCGTGGAATTTGATATCCATTGCTTGATCTGCTTTACAGCTTCAGGGTTCTTCGGGGCGGCCTTTTGATTACCGAAGTTGAACATTGCATGCAGATGCCAAGTGCTCTCAGTTTGACAACGGATGTACGGAGGATGTATAGAATGAGTTCGTTTCACCTCAATACTGGCATAAAGAAGCAGTAACTTCAAATATTACAGCAGTGTTTCAAATACCAACTTAGAATGTGTGAACAAGTGAACAACTCGAACCACACGCGTGAGATGTGTTTCGCTTGACTTGTTGTTTTCCTCCACTAGTAGTTTTTTGTCGAGATGGGAGGGTTTACGGTTTTCAGGCGAGCGGACGGGAGGGCCGGGCCCATCGCATGCGATGGACATCATGATCATCGGTTCTCCTTGAGAGTTGAGAGCTTGAGTCAGTCTTCACCCCTCCCGATCCCGTCCCTCTGCACTCGCTCGCTCACTCTCGTTTCTGCCCCACGCCCAGCGCAGGTCATTCGGTTCTCGTTCTGATCTCACATTCAATCTCACAGCAGGCGAGGGTCATATAATCGAGGGGGCAAAAACTCCTCGGCAGATAACTTTAATTACAGTAACTAGTAGGAATATAGTGTGAAGTGTCACCTGTCCCCCTCTCTCGTCTCTCTGTCTGTGTCTCTCCACTTCAACCTTCCCGTTCGGGATTCGTCCGTGATTTGGCAGCACTCGAGCGGACGAGCACTTGGTAGTTGGTTGTGGAATTCGAGCATTCATGCGGATAGTGAGAGTTTCTCATCCCCTCATACGCATCACAACCTGCAATATTTTCGGCTCTCGGAAGCTAAGCTCGAGGTGCTCAGGCCAATCGGCGGCGTACGTCTTGAGGGATTGATGCTTGCTCATCCAAGTGTGCCTTTTCAGTGCTGAGTCAACTTTGTGCTCAGAGCAAAACGACCGATGCATGCGGAGAGTGCACAGAGTCCTCACCTTCGCACTCTAAAGAACTCATAGATTCGAGATCCCGACTAAGTTATGGCGGTGAGTCTTTAAACCGGCTGCACTTCTTGTCCCTACAGGTTCCACTTGTATGCCTTTTTCGTTGACTCAGCTATTGGAGCAGGATGTATACGCCGCTGCACGAGAGGGCGATGCCCGCGCTGTCAGACGAGCTCTCGTCATCATGCGAAGCTCTCCCAATTACGTCACAGAGGCGAGTATTCCCATTCATTTCTCGATGTCTCCTGAGGTCCATGCAAGTACACAACCGTCCTCATGCGAAGCCGCACCAAATGGTCCTCTCTGTTGTTCGTGTAGCCTCATCAGAGCACGTCCACGTCTCTCCAAAATAGCACAATGCGCTAGGATAGTGACTCTGCCAAATTTTTCCCCAACTTACTCTCAAGGTGCTTCGAGGCACTCTCGTGAAGCTCGCCCATAGCAAAATGTCCCTTGGTACGCTCCGATATGCGGAGCCCGGCGTGCCCGAACCGGAACCCCGCTGTGAAACATGATATCGAGTTGGATTGTTGCTGTGCGCGTGTACGATGCTGAAGTGAAGACTTTTCCAACTTCTCTCATCTCACTTTCGCCTCGGATCAAAACAGGGCGGGTGGACGCCGGTTCACGTCGCGGCCAAGAACGGCTTCAAGGTAAGGTCGTCTGGGACCTGTGTGGCACGTCGTGCGGCGCTTCAGTTTACTGCGTGATCTCCAACACCTTTCTTTCTATGCGCCCGAACCGTGGCTTGCTGAGTTTTTCCAGTCTGAGCTGGGAGTCATTCAACGAAGCACGCAGGAGGTGCTCACGGAACTGCTCAGAGCGGGGGCAGATAAAGATACCGGCACTCAGGTCGCCCACCGTCCTTACTTTGAAGTCCGGCACGATAAGCTTCGTCATTTCGCACTGTAGCATAGCCTTCGAATCCTCTTTGAAGCTCTGCGGAGCTGGAGGCGTCGCGACCACTCTTCGTAGAAGCCATTCATAGATTGTGTACGAACTTGGATTGAGCCTCGCCGCGCGTTGCAACCTGAGCGCGCACGCGAGGCGCCCATAAGATGTCAGAATTGGCAAACTGGGGTTGAACATCCCTCTCTTGCCAACGCAGGTCGGCTCGACTCCTTTGTACATCGCCGCCGAGTACGGTCAGCTCGAAATTATGAATACCTTGATAGAGAACGAGTGCGAGCTCGATAAGAAAAAGGCGGTTGGATCTCGCCGCTCATTCTCTCCCTCAATTGGCGCCTTCTTCTCGTGCTTGGGACTGTCCTCGAGCAAAACTGCGAGGCGCGATTTGCCGGCAACCAGTCGGGGATATTGAGACTGGTCGCAGTTACAACTTGTCCACATGAGATCATGGCATTAGCGTAAATGGCTTTCGCCCAAATGCACGGATTCCGGATGCTTCCATGTGTTTCGTCGTTCCCTCCTTCTCATTTCCTGCTTATGTTCATCTGGCAGTACGTAGGGTGTGTCGGGATCACATGCTTGCTATTGTTCTTAGCGCGCGTCAACGAAGCCCGCCCCCTATGTTTGAGGAAGAGGGCTCCCTATGTGCTACGTTTTAGGATGTGTGCCACGGCCTGATGCTGTGTGCTGTGTCTCCGTAAAGGATGGTTGGAGCGCTCTGCACATCGCGGCATTCAAGAATCACAAGGAGATTCTAGCTGCCTTGCTCAAGGCGAAGGCGTACCAGAACATCTACATTCAAGACGGGACGACTCCTCTCTACCTTGCTGCCCAGGAGGGCAATCAGGTGAACAGGAGGTCTGAGTTGAGTGGCAGTTTCCGGGCAGGTCCGGTGGTGCACTTGTAAGTGCGCTTAAGCGAGGGTAACGGCTGCACCCTAAGTGCATAGCTTCCGAGGTGTCTCTGTCGCCTGCACTGTCGCTTTCTTTTCGGCTGCTGGATCACGTGTTGACCACTCTTGCTTTCAAACGAGCGTTTTCATCACGCTTGCGGCATATGGGGAACGCATGCGGAGATAAGTTTTACGATGGGAGGGAGTGGTTGTGAAGGAGTCGGTGAAGCTGCTGCTTGAT
Source organism: Cymbomonas tetramitiformis (assembly GCA_001247695.2). Lineage (NCBI taxonomy): Eukaryota > Viridiplantae > Chlorophyta > Pyramimonadophyceae > Pyramimonadales > Pyramimonadaceae > Cymbomonas > Cymbomonas tetramitiformis. Next base: position 3,850 of record LGRX02024896.1, on the reverse strand, counting down.
GCGGAGGCGCAACACGGCGTCCGAATCAAGGTTCATCCTGTACTCTTGCCTCGTTTGCTTCTTGGGTGACCTGGCAGTGTTGTGAGGCTGCTCGGCTGAAGTGACGGTGCTTGCAGGGCTTCTTGGGTGACCTGGCGGTGCTGTGGGGCTTCTTGGGTGACCTGGCGGTGCCGTGGGGCTTCTTGGGTGACCTGGCGGTGCTGTGGGGCTTCTTGGGTGACCTGGCGGTGCTGTGGGGCTTCTTGGGTGGCCAGAGTGACGGATACACACCTCTGCATATCGCAGCTCAAAACGGACATACCAGCACCATACAGCTGTTGCTGGATGCTGGGGCCGACTTTGAGGCCAAGACGAAGGTGTGGGCAGCTCGAATGAATATATTGTTGACTCAGAGAAATTTGAAAGTACCGTTCTGTTGCTCAGAGAATGTTGAAAGTGCCTTTCTGTTGCTCTTTGTCAATCTCCTTACCCCTGAATAAGCCCTAAATGCCACTCGAGGCCCTCGGGAACGCCAGGTGCGGGGGGACACGATTTTTGATATCGGGCGGGAGAACCTCGACCTCCATCTTTGCCTATAATCGCCCTATGCGTTCCGTTCAGGCGGCGATGTTTCCACCTCCAGCTTCTCCAAGTGCACAACAAATCCCGCATGACGCATTTTGTGGGGATGGCTGTTGGTGGGCGCCAGGACGGTAAAACTTGCATGTATATCGCTGTGCAGCAGGGTCACGTCTCAGTGGTCGACCTGTTGCTAAAAGTTGGAGCCGATGGGAACGCCCAAAAGCAGGCTAGTGACCTCATGCCGTCCCTCCTTTCGCGCTGCGCCACTCCTCTCTACTGTACTCCACATCCGCTCTCCCCTGCCTCCGTCGTACCCCATACTCTGCGCCAGCCCTTAACCATTCTGCTCCACCACATCCTCCTCGCCATCTCCCCTCCCAGCCCCTTCATTCCGCACTACTTTCGCTTTTGACAAAGCCACTCTCTACAAACCCTTTCCACGTTTCGCTGGGAGCTAAATCTGGAACCGCTTTCATATTTCGCAGTGAGATTCCTTTTCAGTAAGCTCCCATTTGTGTCTCAGTAGGGTAGTCTTAGAATCCTATGACCACTTGTGACGTGGGTTCAGATTCCATATAGAGGTGTAAGCTGGGCGGAGCGGCTCGTGTGCTACATATGCGTCTCCGAGCTGCAGTAAATATGGGCACAGGCCTTGGTCCGGAACTTTTGACAGGTGGCACACGGTGACTGGTGCGCTGCAGAATCTGTGGAGCCCGCTGCACATCGCGGCGCAACAGGGCCACACCGAGGTGATGCAGGTTCTGATAGATGCCCAAGTGTTGCTCGACGTGCAAATCGAGGCAAAGCCCTCTGCTCCTTCCACTGCCCTGACCTCCTTTTTTCGGCGCGACTTTTGTTGTTCATCACTCATATGTTTCATGCCCCCTCCATATCCCAGCCTTCGGCTCCAAGATTTGTGCGACAGCCCCACTCGACAGCCCCCCATGCCTCTAGTGACACCTGTCCTCTATCGCCTTGCGTGTTGTGTGACACCTGCCCACGATAGCCTCCTCCTCGATGCAAGACCCTTGCCGTGCTGCCTCATGCCTGCGCGCTGTAGCCGGGCCGCCGCACTCTGCTTCCTCCAGTTCAGCTCAGCCGAAGGGCTTGCCGTGGAGGTGTAGCAGCGTTGCGACGTCGGATGTGCTAGCAGCGATCCCCACATGCTCGCCACCCTCAGGAACTCCGTCCAGGAGCTTGTTGTCAGATGTGCCAGAAGATGAGGTTGCCAGGAGCTCCGGTGTCAGGACGGATCAACGCCGCTTTGCATTGCGGTGCAAATGGGCCACGAGGAGGCGATCCGTGCTCTGCTGCATGCAGGCGCTAGCAAGGAAGTCGTTAAAAAGGTGCAGGACCTGAGGCCCTGTCCACTCATACCACCCGTATGCCTCCTTAAGACGCTCACTTCTCCGTGCACTCCCCACCAGTGCGAGCAGTGGCTGATTCTCTGGCAGTGCCAATGAGTGCGGGCGTGGTGCACAGGGCAAATTCGGAGTGTGGTCTGGTTGGACGCCGCTGCACATAGCCGCCGAGCAAGGACGGGACGTTGTTGTGAAGATATTGCTGGATTACAACCCTAACATGGCGGCGATCCTCGAGGTATGCGGCACATGCCTGCCCCTGCCTGGCGCCGCCATAGGGCAGCTTCGGTTATCCAGTCTAGCTTGGTGCCGGCAACAACAGGAATGCGGCGTGTGCACCACCTGGTGTGCGGCCTGCAACAGCAAGGTTGCGGCGTGCGCTCTGCCTCATGCTGGTCGGCCCCAGTGAGAGCGTGGCGATGCATCGGGGGCAGAACGGCTTCACACCGCTACATGTGGCATCGGAAGCTGGGCACACTGAGGTGGTGACCACATTTCTGGAAGCCGGCGCCTGCATGGACGCCCAGGGCAAGGTGCAGTCTTTGCCTACCATTTTGCTGTTGGACACATCTGAACGACTCGCGAACCTCCCACGCCGGAACCAAGTTTCCTTGCAGCTGCTACAGAATCGGATGTTGGGTGGCTCGGCACGGCGCCTTGGTCAGGGAGCTGGCATTGCCTGAAGTGATCGTTTGACACCTGTGTGCAGTCGCCGCATTTAGGCTCCATGGCCTTGACTTGTTGACAGCATGCATTGCTGCTGTTTTATATCTGATGTTCGTGAGATAGTGCCCGTATCGGTGTTCCTGAGATAATGCCCGTAGTGGTGTTCGGGCAGTACTGCTGATGATGTGATAAACAACGTCGATTCACTGCTCGTTGGCCGACGGATTCCCCCCTTCTACATAGAGCTCCATTTTGATTCCTGATGTGTTTCTTTGTGGGTTCCATTGATACTGTATTGTGTTGTGAGGTGGTGCAGTCGTTTTGTCCTTTTGTTGGGGGTGGGGAGGTTGAGGTTTGACTTGCACACACCACGAAGGCATACCTTTGATCCCTGGGGTGGGTACAAGTGCAACCTAGAAACCTTTCTTCTTTTAGAGTGATACTGGTTGTCAAAGAAATTGACACAATATAAGCAGCAGCAGCAGCAGTGCGCCGGCAGTGCAGTCGCAGAAGGGCTCAGGTGTCCCACTGAGGCTTAAGGGGTTCCGTTCTTCACTAATGAGGTCCGGGAAATCCGGATAAGTGTCCTGAATTGTGTGCTGAACCCTCTGATCCCCGGCGTGGGTACACAGTGCAGCCGATCCTTTCTGGTTATGTGATGCCAAGCGAGTCGGTCCAAGGATAATCCACACACATTCTTTCATCCACAGTGTGGGCGCACGTTGCAGTCGATCTTCTGCGGCCACATGTTGCCAATGGAATCCGTACGCAGGATGCCAATGGAAGCCACACACATTCTTTCATCCTCAGTGTGGACGCACAGTGCAGCCGATCTTCTGTGGCCACATGTTGCCAATGGGATCCGTACGCAGGATGCCAATGGAAGCCACACACATTCTTTCATCCTCAGTGTGGGCGCACGGTGCAGCCGATCTTCTGCGGCCACATGTTGCCAATGGAATCCGTACGCAGGATGCCAATGGAAGCCACACACATTCTTTCATCCTCAGTGTGGGCGCACAGTGCAGCCGATCTTCTGTGGCCACATGTTGCCAATGGAATCCGTACGCAGGATGCCAATGGAAGCCACACACATTCTTTCATCCTCAGTGTGGACGCACAGTGCAGCCGATCTTCTGTGGCCACATGTTGCCAATGGGATCCGTACGCAGGATGCCAATGGAAGCCACACACATTCTTTCATCCTCAGTGTGGGCGCACGGTGCAGCCGATCTTCTGCGGCCACATGTTGCCAATGGAAT